>JAAXLI020002719.1:1664-12401 GCA_014621495.2 Entosphenus tridentatus | reverse complement strand
GGTGGATGCGTGCGCGTGTGTGTGGTGGATGCGTGCGCGTGTGTGTGTGTCTGCGTGTGCGGAGCGGCAGTGTAGCGGATATCGCGCTACGCTACGAACCCATGCGTGATGCTGGCCACCCACCCCGTCGTGTGCCGTGCTCGCTAACAGCACTTGCCCCAGTAGTCTGTTAAGGCTATACGGGGGATATTTTTCTTTGTACGTGTGTGGATCCTGTGCGCGTGTGTGGCGTGTGACTCACGTGCGCGTGTGTGTGTGTGCTGCATGAGCCGAATGCTATAAAAAAACATTTTTTTCCCACCCCAATCATATTATACAATAATTATATAAATAACGATGACAGCCTTTTGTCAATCCGCTGATGGATGAGAGCCTCCCCATTCATCGAATAATGGATGGAAGGTCGTGAGGTGGTTGCGCAGTGGTTAGCGCGCTGCCATGGATACCATCAATTGGCGATTGAGATCTCCACCGTGCCTGTGTGCCTCACCCCTTCACCAACACGCGGTGACCAGCGGAATGAGGTATGGACAAACAACATCCGTGCCCAACACGGATGTTGTTAACAACGACGATGTTACTCGCGTGGGACTTTCACGTACACGGACAATCTTGCGTCAGCCCACTGCTGGATGAAGCCCCACCCTCCCTGCCCCGCCACACCTGGGCAGGTCATGGCGGCTATGGGTGACCATACTTCACCACGCTGGCGGTCGGCGCGGGTTTGGTGAAGGGCTGCTGGGAAGCATAGATGGATGTAGGAGCACGGGAAACATCACCGGCTTTGCGCTGTACGTGAGCCGTAACACGTCACTGACAGAACAGTTGTAATATAGCGAGGGAAGGAGTTGTGGTGGTGGTGGTGGGGCGCGGGGGTGGGGGGCGCGATGGGGGTGTGGGTGGGGAATAAACACGGAATCAAGTTGGGGTCCCTATAATATCTTCTTGGACCTTTCGGTAAAGTCACGTAGACGGGAAATAATAAAATAATAAAACATAAAATACAATTCTCACGACGTTTCGGCCACAACGCAAGCAGCCGTCCTCAGGTGAAGAACAGGGCTGTCGGAAAGACAGCGTCTTATTTTATTATTTCCCTTCTACGTGACGTTACCGAAAAGAGCCAAGAAGATGAATCCCTGCAGTCACGAAAGCTTTAAATCGAAGTCCCTGTGATAGTGCGCTCATGTCTCTGAGTCAGCCCACGTGGCCTCGCGACGGGGATCACCCACAAGGGGTGGGCACGTGGCTCCGCGCGTCACCCGGTCCGCGTGTTTGCCGCTGTCCCTGGTGCTGCAAGGGTGGCGAGCGTGCTCCTCGTCTGCGAAGCCAGGCCGGGGCCGTGCCAGGATGGGTTCACGCCGCCGCCGCCGCCACTGGTGCTGGTGAGCGCCTGGTCCGACGGAGAGGTGCGGTGCCACAGCCTCGACCTGGACGGGTGAGCGATGAACCCCTCCCCCACCCCAGACCCTCCTCCTCCTGTTTCCCATCACCGGTGGCGGCGGTGCAACGGTGATTGACCGACGCGAGCGGGGCCACCCGGCACTGGTAATCGTGCCGTCTTCTCTACGCTCGCGAAATGCGGACCGCCCCCCCCCTTTAAAGGTCGTGAAACGACGGGGAAATTGTTTCCGGTGTCAGAGAACGTCAGCCGTGTAAGTTGCCCCATCTCGACCCCTCGGAGCCAACAATGCGTGTTAAGAATTTTAATTTAAAATTTCGAATACGGGTATCCCTCCTCATGTGTGTTGCAACAGAGTTCCAACCCTCGTCCGTGCGTCGTCAACTAAATCCCTTGCGTGTCGGAGCAATGTCCCAACGTAGACACTTGCTCAGTTTGCGTTCCGTCTCGTTTCATTTTCCCATGACCACCGGCTTGGTTCTAACTCGGTCCCAAACAATGTTGATCTCTTACCTGTTGTGGGCGGTCGGTGCACGTGCATAATCTACTCGGGGCGCCACGGTGGCGAGATGTCAAATGCCTCGCCTGGTGTGCAAGAGGGCGTGTGTTCAATCTCGACCCTGACACCTGTATTTCTCGAGTTTGCGTGTTCTCCCCGCGGTCGCATGGATTTTTCTCCGGGTCCTTCGGTTTTTGCCTGTACATTTAGAAACGTGCATTGAGTGCATTTGCTGCAATAAAATGTGCACGCGGTAAGCCACTTCGTTGAGATATCATTTGTGGCCAGGTCGCTTCTGAGAAAAGATAGCTATAGAGCTCAGTGGGCCTTACCTCGTAAAATAAAACAAATTTTTACTTTCATAGTTTATAGTTTCCATTGAATAGGATATGCAACAAACGTGCATAGTCAGTGCTCGCGTTGGGGGTCTTCTTCTTTCTTGGTGTCCGTCCACCAAAGTCAAACATCCTTCCCAGTGGCGAGCGTGTCGAAGCGCTCGCAGGTTTGCCTGCTGAGACGTCTCGCGGCCGGTGCAAGGGGCCTTCATCCATCGGAGAAACACGCCGTCCGGAAATCGGCTTGGCAGGAAGTCCGTCAATCCACGCGACCTGCCGCGCCGAGCTTCCGCAGCTGCTTGCCGTAAACACGTCGCCAGCGACGACTGCCGACAACGGTTTGCCACGAAGTTGCGATAGTTCATCACGGACTTTAAAAGAGGGTTCTCGTTGGCCGTGAGCCGTGACACTCAGTCCGTCTGCAGCCATTAACTTGACCAAGTGAAGCCCGCTGGGTCTCTGAGGATGTGCCGCCTGCAATCCATCCTGGGTTCTAACCAGATTAGATTGCGAGACGGGCTCACGGACACTTGAAAGGTCTGGGACAAGGTTCAATCAGTGGGCTCCGCCGGGCAGGCGAGGCTACGTTCATTGGCTGCGTCGTGTGGCCCACGTGCCCCAGCCACCGCACATGCAAAGCAGTTTCCGTCTGGCCGAAGGGAGGGGGTTAAACGGGCACGACATTGGGATAGACAGAAGATGGGCTTCTAGATTTGAAGCTTTCGTGACCGCAAGGATTCATATTCTTAGGTCTTTTCGGTAAAGTCACGTAGGTAAAAATAATAAATAAATAAAATTATACAAGAAATTATAGAAATAAAATAATAAATCACGTTTCGGGAGGCAACACAAGCTTCCGTCCTCAGGGATTTCTCTTTACTTGATACAGCAATCGTGCTGTGACGGTTCCACCTGAAGACGGAAGCTTGTGTTGCCTCCGAAACGTCGTGATTTTTTTATTTTATTTCTATTATTTCTTGTATTATTTTTATTATTAATTATTTTTACCTACGTGACTTTACCGAAAAAACCTAAGAATAAGAAGATGGGCTGTCACACCAGAGGGGGAATTGAATGGAAGGGAGCGAACCGATGGGGCAAGTGGCATAGGCAGTGTTAAGATCGGCCTCTGTGGAAGGGGGCTCGTGAAAGACGCTACTGGGCAGGTGGCGGCAGTCACCCTCAAGCAACGACAGGAGGCAATGAGGTGACAGATCAATGAGCAGAGTACCGGGCGGCGAAAACCCGGCAAGCTGGCATAGCGGGGAGCGCAGGTGTTGCAGCTGTTAGCCACCTCAGTCAAAAAGCTAACACCCAGGTCTGTCCCATGACCTCCTGTCAGCAAGGTTTCGACACCACATGACGTCCAAGTGCACTTAACCTGGCACAAGTGCCCGCGCACATTAGTATGTGTGCAGATGTGTACGTGTTTGTACGTGCTGCGGTGGGTAAACATCAGCATTGGGTAGACACAGCTGGACGTGGTGTTGGGTACCCACCCCCTCGTGTGCCGTGCTGGCCAATAATAGGTGCTCGCTAACAGCACTTGCCCCGACAATCTGTTAAAATCTATATGGGGGAACCTTTGTCTTTTTACGTAAGCATATCTGTGGTACTGTGTGTGTGTGTGTGCATACTTGTTCGTGTTTACCTCTGCGTGTCTGCACTTTCACGCCCGTGCATGCACGCGTGCGAGTGCATTGCAAGCATCTCCATCTCGATAATTCCGCGTGTGCGTACGCGCGCGTCGGAACGCACACACGCGTGCACGTGCACATCTCGTGCGTCCAAGACACCACGCCTGCAAGCGCGCGCGCACGCTTTCCCCCCCGGCGCCGACCTCCCCGGCGCACTCCGAGCGAGCGAGCTAGCGAGAGTTTAAAGTGGATAACGAGCGCCCGGACGTGGCGGGCATCGATCGGCCCGGCGGGCCGCGGAGACGGACGGTGTTCGGGGGGTCCTCACGGGCTTCGGCCGCGGGTCCATCCCAGGCGTAACTAAACGCCGCCGGTGATGGGTGAGCTGGGAGAGAGCGAGTGTGTGGGCGGGCGGGCGAGCGGGCGGGCGGGCGAGCGAGCGTTCCCAGTTATAGGTCAGCGATGTATTCCGTGCACTGTGCCGAGCGCGATGGATTACGGCGCAGCCGATGATTTTACTTAATGGCCACACAATGGGGCACGCGAGTCAAAAGCCTTGCACGGCGACTAATAGCGCCCTGTCATGCCGAGTCACATCGCTGCTGCTGCTGCTGCCGCCCGCTGCCGCCCGTCTCGACATAGGTTTGATTCCCACTGCGCGGATGCCTGTTGATTGTACATTCATATGCGGCATTATTAGAACCACCGGGATTTCCAGCCGGCGTGGAAGAGGAGGCCAGCAATAGCGGGAGGTCCCTGCCGCCGGCAGTGGCATGAGCAGGCATTTGCATGGGCTGCACCTCTTCATCTATTTATTTATCTCTTTAACTTTGCCCGCGGGGAAGGCCTGACTGAGCGCGAGAGCCTCGCGGAGTGCCAAGACTCTTCGCGAAGAGAGTCCTGCGTCTGGATGTTTGGCTCATCCCCATGACTGAGTGTTTGGCTTCCTCCGTGGAAGGAAACCGGAGTTACCTCGGGGAAAGCCCGCACGTACGAAGGGGCTCTAGCATTCTAAGCTCTGCACAGATGGACACGAGAATCCACTGCCGTACCGCTCGGTGGCCCAAGCCCCCCAGCATCCGGGATTGGCAGGCGGGCAGTGGCATTCCGTCATGTTGGCGAACCACCCTTGGACCCATTCGATCTCTGCGCGATCCACCGACCCTCGCATCCAAAGCAGACTTTCCGGGGGGGTGAAACACAATTGTAAGTGGTGCCTATTTCACGGTGGCAATGTGAATGTAATTCCGTCGAACGTCGCTTTCATAATTCCAATTATTTTTGACCCTGGGTTGGCTCCGCAGTGCTGGATTGCCAGACATGCATCAACTGAAACTAAACTCTAAACTATTTTTTTTATGTTACCAGGTAAGATCCACTGAGCTCTACAGCTCTTTTTCAGAAGCGACCTGGCCACAAATGATAGCTCAACGAAGCGGCTTATTGCAGTCAAATACTCTTCTGAATGTATGTTGATTCTAAATGTGGAGGGGAAAAAAACGGAGGGCCCAGACAAAAAATCCATGTGACCACGCTGAGAGAGACATGCAAACTCCAAATATACAGGCCTCAGGGTAGGGATTGAACGCACGACCTCCTGCGTACCAGGCGAGCACTCCCGACACGATCCTCAAGAGCGAGCCACTGCGCAGCAGCGTCATAGCCCGAATCTCAAACGTGAAAGAAAAAAAAACACCACGAGCTAATTAGCTAGAAAAAATATAATACGTCAACTATATTCTTGGTTCTTTCGGTAAAGTCACGTAGAAGGGAAATAATACAATAATATAAATATAAAACAAGAAAAATCCTCACGACGGTTCGCCTGCAATACAAGCAATCATCATCAGGTGTGAAATCCACAGCAAGAAAATTTGAAAAGTTATTTCTTCAGTCAAATTTTTGTTCAAATTTTCCCTGCAGTCGCGAAAGCTTTAAATAAAAAAATACATAAATTGTCCCTATATACATATCGGAATTGAGGTCTTCCCCCCGCAATGAATCGCAATCGCATCTCGCCTGGCGACTTACGTGGCTGCCGTCGAGACCGAGAGAATCAATCACGAGTCACGGCCGAACCCCGTCGTGCGGACGGGGGTCAATCTTCTTCTCAACTCAACTTTTTTCTCGAGCGAACTGAAGCGCCATTAGGCTGTGACCTCCACCACCCCGTCACGTTCGCCCTTGTCGAGTCGAGTAAAAGTACAGCTCGTGTTAATGCGTACGCTTTCGCGACCTATATTACTATTATTCACGTTTTCCTTGGGTGGGATCGCGTAAATGTGTCGTAAACCCACCTCCACCCACCGGAGACAGCCAATGAGTAAGGGTTTGTGACGTGAACAAAACGTATCGCTGATGTTAACTGATTTTTAGTTTTTTTATATCCTGCCAACTCAAAACTACAAAATAAACGAGAAGAATCGTTTTTTTTGAGCATGGGGGGTAGAAAAAATCCAGTCAGTGTTTATTTTGTCAGGGGTCATAGGTCACAGCATAGCTTTTTCATTCACACCACAGTGGCCCCGGGTCATTGAGGTCAGGACGAGCGCTCACCCCTACTTAGTGACGAGGACAGACAGCACTCGAAGGCTGGCGCTGTGACCAACACGACGGACCGCGGGCAAAACGCTTTTTCTCACGGCGTAAATTTACGTTGATGATCCGCGTAACCACCACCACCACCACGCAGCAGCAGCAGCAGCAGACATCTCTGCCTCATCCCAGCAGCGAAGACTTGGCCTGAATGTGCCTGAAAATGTCACCCAGTCACACATTTGCTCTCAAGGCTCGGTGCAGACAAGACAAAGATCCCTGCTCCCCCCCCGCCACCCCCGGAATAGCCTTCATAGACTGTAAGGGCAAGTGCCGGACCGGTAGAGATATACAATTCGTCACCGACGCTTGTCGCGAGCGCGAATAGAATGTGGCTCGCCGGGGTTCCTGGCGCGGCGCGCTAACCACTGCGCCACTACTCCCCGACTCGCGCGCACATGCACAGACACAAAGACGCGCACACACACACAGACACAAAGACGCACACACATACAGACACAAAGACGCACACGCACACACAGACACAAAGACGCACAAACGCACAGACACAAAAACGCACACGGACACACACACAGACACAAAGACGCACACACGCACAGACATAGACACAAAGAAGCACACGGACACACACACAGACACAAAGACACACACGCACAGACACAAAGACGCACATACGCACAGACACAGAGACAAAGACGCACACAGACACAAACACAGACACAAAGACGCACACACGCACAGACACAGAGATAAAGACGCACACACAGACACAAACACAGACAAGAGACGGAGAGACGGGCGGGGGGCGGGGGGATAGAGCCAAGCCTCAAACGGCCGTGGATTACGGAAGCTGTTGTGTGGAGGAGATAAGTGGCATAGCCGTGTAAACCCGAGGCCACGGGGGGGCGTGCGTGGGAGGAGGCGAGCGCACCCCCGGGGGACCCCCTTTTCAAACCCCCTTCCCGTCAAACACGAGAGGGGACGAGGAGGAGGTGGGGGGGGGCTTCCTGTCCAGATGGGTCCCGGTGGGAGCACCGCCGCGGAGTCGCGGGATAATGGATCAGCGGCCGAGCACGGACTCCAAATCCCCGCACAAATTGAGCGCCGTGCCGGTGCGGGGAGGGTGAGGAGTTGGGGGGGGGGGGTCAGGGAGGTATGAAGGAGGCGGCCGGACGGACAGTCGGGAGGTGGTGGCGGCAAGGTGAGGGCAGCGAGAACGAGTCGGCCTTTCCGCCGCGCAGGTTATTCGCGGGCGGTGCCGCGTGGCATTCGGCGCGCGACGTCCGACGTTCCGCTCCACGTGTTGCCGGCAACTTATTCCGGGAAACTAAAATTTCGTGACCAGCCAAGCGCGTCGCCCCCCTCCTCGCCCCCCACCCCCACGCACAGGAGAACGACCGATTTCGAGCGGCGTGTCCGACGTTCTGCTCCCGGCACGTGGAGCGAAACGTCGGGCATCGCGCGCGCGATTGGCGGTTCTCATCTGTCGCTCATTCGTCACCGATGGTCGGCGCCTTCCCCCTCGTGTGCCGCGCGTGTTTGTGTGCGCGGGCCACCCCCCTTGTCAATCCACCGCCGGATGAGGGCCTCTCTCTCGATGCCGTACGGGTCGTGGGGGTTGTTTGACCGCGGCGGAGATGCGGAGCGCACAGGTGTGGCAGCAGAGTGCACCACGGCAATGCTGGACTGACCATCCGCTGCCCACAATGTAGCCTCCGGTCTGTGACAACCCACGCCCACTGCCGGATTATTATCCTCGGGGCAAAAGAAGCTACGACATATGTAGCTGCATATGTACATATATGATGTAGCAACTACATATGTAGTAGCTACATATGCAGTATGTAGCTGTGCTACGGGCCCCGCACTTTCAAGGGCTCCGCGCTAAATGCTTTCAAGCTATCAATTCCGGTTCAATGATTCTGCACTTGCTCTATTACTATAGTACTATACTGCCTTCTACTTTTACGAAAGACTGAGTGTTTAAGGTTGGCGATTTGTCGTATTATCTGGCTGTACAGCAAATAAAAAAATACAATTACTTTACTAGGCAAGTAAAAAATGTGCGTGTTTTAATATTTGCTGTTTTTCTAGGGCCCCTTTATAAGATATGCTACAGGCCCCACACTAGCTTCATCAAAGCAAGGGCCAGGCCCAAATTCCTGCTGAGCTGAGATAGGATGATGGCGGTGGTGTTGGTGGACGTTGGAATGAAGGTGGTTGATGACAACGATGTTGATGATGATGGAGGTGGAGATTATAATGATGACGATGATGATGGTAGTGGTGGTGGTATTGGTGGAGATAGTGAGAATGATAGTGATGACAGTGGTGATGATGGTGACGGCTACAATGATGATGAACGTGCTAATGATGATGGTAGATATTATGACGATGCTAGTGGTGATCATGGTGACTGTAACAATGATGATGGTGATGATGATCATGGTGGTAACCGTGATGATGATGATGATGACGCGGCTCGGGGTGGAGACTTCAAAAGTGACAATGATGACGTTGACGACGATGATGACGACGACGACGATCGTGACGACGGTGGTGGTGGGTGTGAGGCGAGCAGGCTCCCTCCGCGCGTGCACTCCCTGCGGGGAGACGGAGCGGGCGTGACGAGCGTGGCGGGTCACGTGGCGCTGCTGGTGGCCGGGTGCCGTGACGGCTCCGTGCGCCTCTGGGACTTCTCCTCACCGCAGTGACCTCGGTGAGGACCTCGCTCCGTCGTCACGCAGAACGTGCAGACCGCCCCCCCCCCCACCAACACCAACTTCCCCCCGATGATGACGGCGACGATGATGATGACGATGATGACGGCGATGATGACGGTGATGACGACGACGATGACGACGACGACGACGGCGACGATGACGACGACGATAATGACGACGATGACGACGATGATGACGACGATGATGATGACGATGACGGCGATGACGACGGCGATGACGACGATGATGACGGCGATGACGACGATGACGACGCCACGTCTTAATAAGACGCTCCCTCCCTCCGCCACCGCCACACTTGAGCGGTCTTCACGCGAGCCCCCGAAAATCAACGCCTATTTATAGGTTCCGAGGAAGCTTTCTGAGCGAGCGCGCGGTATTAACGGCCAAGTAGGCAGAAACCATTTAAAACGCACGGCAGCCGGACCATGAATCTTTAATGACCAGGAAAAAAATGTCAAGGGAACCATAAAAACGGCTGCTGTTACGATAGTAAGCAAGGAAAATAAATATACTCGTTTTTTTTTGGCGGGCGGGGGGAAGAATGCGATACTCTATAAATTAATGACGTCGTTTAAGGGCCCAACGTCGCTTCACTGCTGGATGAAGGCCACCCACCACATGCCGCACGTCGGGAGCGGTGATTGCTCCGTGGGCGGAGGGGGGGGAGTGGAAGGGGGCATGCGACGTCCAGGATCGGTTCAGATATCGCTCGCCACTGATGTTAGCCGTCGCCGGGAATCGAACCCTGTTGGTCGACTGCGTTCGTGGCTCAGGTGCACAAAAGCACCGGGGACCGCAGCACCCGGGGCCAGTCGTCAAACTCCGGTGACGAGATGTTAACTACCTCGCCTGGTATGCGGGAAGTCGTGGGTTCGATCCCGACCCTGACGCCTGCTGCTGTATATTTGGAGTTTGCGTGTCTCTCACCCCGTGGTCGTGTGGATTTTTCTCCGGGTCCTCCGGTTTTTCCCTCCGCATTTAGAATCAACATCCCGCGTTTAGATTGATAATACAGTTTTTTTTGGGTTAAATCGCGTAAAAATGTAAAAGTGTCGTTAAAACCCGCCACCACCTGACACAGCCAATTAGTACGGTTTATCACGTAAACAGAACATGCCAATTCGTCACTAGTACAGCACTACACCGGTGTGTTGGAGAGCAAAGCCACAACACTTACAATCTGAGTACGACGTTTTGCCAGTAATTACAACCAGCTTCATCAGGCGACAGCCAGATTTGTGGAGAAATCCTCCAGTTTCGCTCCTTCGATTATTTGGCTGCGATAAATTTCCCCATCATAAGCCACTGCGTTGAGCTCTCATGCGTGGACAGGTCGCTTCTGAAAAAAAGAACTGTATAGCTCAGTGGGCCTTACCTGGTCAAATAAAAAAAAACATCTTTTATAGATCTGGCACTGATACATTTTCCATCAGTTCGGTCCCACGGATGATGGCCAAGGTAAGGCCACAATCACGTAAGGGGCCATCCGATTAGTACGTACGCACGCGTACTTTTACACGGGGGGGGGGGGGGGGGGGGGGGGGGGGGGGGGGGGGGGGGGGGG
>JAAXLI020002717.1:0-12404 GCA_014621495.2 Entosphenus tridentatus | reverse complement strand
AGTTGGAGTGATGGCTTTGCGGATTGTGTAGTCGGAGTAACCATTAGACTTAAGAGCTTGGCGTACGTATTTGAGTTCACTGGCAATGTGTTCCTGGTCGGATATGCATGGGGCTCTATGGTATAGAGTCTTGATGAGGGAATTCTTCTGGGATGGATGGTGGTGTAAATCCGGTTTTAGGATGCTTACCATGGAGTATTTGCGTGCCTGCAATCATGACCAGACACACCCCTATCACCCTCCACTTCTTGCAACACCTCAGCTCCACTCCAAATCTCTATTTTGATCATAACTGCTTATCATATCTAATATTTAACATCAAAAATCTTCCCAAACCATTTGTAGTGCCTGCTAAATTTCCTACAGTCCCTGATAATATTGTATCAACGAAACAAAACGTACTTATATTATTAATACAATTTTTACATAAAATAATATTACAACTATTTAAATTAGGGAAATCATATTTTACTGACAAACATAAAAAAAATATCCGAATCAGGAATGCAACCTTTGCCAAAACACCTATTCTAAAATTATCTCTCTTCAAGACGCTCTTACATCGGGCTAAGAAAGTGTCAGATGGTGATAATCTGAGAAGTGAAATTTAAACATGTTAAAGAAGTGCTGAAATTGAATGGTCACAATGATGCACCAATCAACAGGGCTCTGAATTCCAAAACCAAATCAAATAGCGCAAGAGTTGAAATTGACCAAATAATTTAAACTATTAAAATACTATACATTGCGGGAGTAACTGAAAAACTACCCAGATAAAAAAAAAAAATCATACGAGTCAGATTTGGCACGGTACATAAAATACGATAACTACTATCTGTTATTCATATTCTTGGGTCTTTCGGTAAAGTCACGTAGATAGATAATAAAAAAAAAACGTAAAATCTAGATCTAGACTTTACCGAAAGACCCAAGAATATGAATTCCTGCAGTCACGAAAGCTTTAAGTCAAGATATAATATCTGGTATAAAATATGTATTACCGCAGCTATCAACAGAAGGTGTGTACCAGATTAATTGTGTTAAGGCTATACGAGGGATTGTAGACGTTGGTGTGTGCATCTGTGTATGCATGCGTACCCAGCTTGTGTGTGTGTGTGCAATTGTGGTGACTGCGCCTCTTCCGATACGCAAGTCAGCATCAGGACTAAATGTAAGTGAAAATTAAACAGATCTGTTTTTCCTATTCATGTTGCTTTTTGTCATGTTTATTTACAATACAATATTTATTGTATGTATGTGGATACATTCATTCTGGATTTCCGGTGACAAATAAGAAACTGATCCCGGATTTTCTTCTGCGTGCTGTACTTGTTTTGCTAACAATGGGTCATACTGAGCAACGAGTTTGATCAGCGCGAGAAAGTTTCCAACATTTTTATCCTTATCCGCATTCAAATTTTCCGCGAAAAACTCTGACTGTTGTTTGTGCTTATGCACCAAATAGCAGTTCAGAGTATTTTGCCTTATTAGAGACAGTGGATGCAGTGCTCAACAGAGTGCTGCAATGTTCACGTGGGAAAAACGATGAAGATACCTGGACAGGCATTATTGGGATAAAAGCCCCCCCCCCCCCCAGATCACATTGGGCCAAAGGTCAGTGATTGACTTTATAGTTGTAACATCGGACCTAAGGCTTATGTTCTGGACACTCGGGTGAAGAGAGGGACAGAGCTGTCAACTTATGACCACCTGATAGTAAGTTGGATCCGATACTTGGAGCACCAACCAGATAGACGTGGAAGGCCCAAACAAATAGTGCAGGTTTTCTAGGAACATCTGGTGGAAGACCCAGTGCAGAAAGATTTAAAGTTCCACCTCCGGGAAAAATTCGCCTGCACTCCAGGGGAGGTCGAGGACATTGAGCCCGAGTGGAAGATGTCCAGGACCTCGGTTATGAATGAGGATGCAAAAATCTGTGGCCTAAAGGCAGTTGGTGCCTGTCATGGCAGCAACCCTAGGACCTACTTGTAGACACCAATAGTTAGGGAAGTTGTCAAGTTAAAGAAGGCTTTCCGAGCCATGCTCAAAAAAGGTCCGACTCGATTTAGAGGTACCGGCTTGCCAACAGCGCGGCGGCTGCGGCAGTCAATGAAGCGAAAACCCGGACATGGGAGGAGTTTGGAGGACTACCGGGCAGCCTGCAAACCATTTGACACCTTAGGAGGGGTCGACGGAACATGGTCTAGGCTGTTTTTAGTAAGGGTGGTGGAACATTGACATCGACTAAGGAGATAGTCGAGAGGTGAAAGGAACACTTTGAGGAGCTCCTCAAACCGGTGTACATGGCCTCCTCTCAGGAGGCAGCCCTGGAAACAGCTGGGGGGGTCGGATCCATCACGGCTGATGAAATCGCTGTGGTGGTCGAGGGCCTTCATAGCAGCAAACCTGCTGGGTGGACGAGATTCACTGGACAGTGTAAGAATATGGTGGTTAACATGTTTCTTCAATGTTGCATGTAAGACAGGTACAGTACCTCTGGATTGGCAAACTGGGGTTGTGGTTCCCATTTAAAAAAGGGGACCAGAGGGTATGTTCCAACTACAGAGGAATCACACTCCTCAGCGTCCCAGGAAAAACCTATGCCAGAGTGCTGGAGAGGAGGCTCCGCCTGGTGGTCGAGCCTCAGATTCAGGAGGAGCAATGCAGATTCCGTCATGGTCGTGGTACAATGAACCAGCTCTTTGTATTTGAGGGTCATGGAAGAATGCTTCTTCAGTCTACCTCTGGTTTCTAGACTTGGAAAAAGCATACACCCGTATTCCCTGCAATGTCTTGTGGTAGGTGCTTGGGAGTATGGTGGGCAGGTGCTGCTTTTGTGTGCTATCTGGTCCCTCTATTCCTCGAGTGAGAGATGTGTCCATTTTATTGGTGTTAAATCAAAGCCGTTCACTTTAGGTGTTGGACTCCGCCAAGGGTGCATCTTGTCCCCACTCCTGTTTGTGATTTCCTGGGCAGAATATCAAGGCGCAGCCGAGGTATGGAGAGTATACAGTATGGGGGCATAGAGGTGGCGTCGCTACTTTTTGCAGATGACGTTGTCCTCTTTGCCTCGTCAGTCTGTGATCTCCAGCATGCACTTGAATGGATTGATGCCGAGTGTGAAACGGCTGAGATGAGGATCAGCACCTCCAAATTTGACGTCATGGTTCACTCCTGGGAGATAGTACATCTGCCCTTAGTGGCGGAGTTTAAGCACCTCGAGGTCTCTTTCGCGAGTGATGGTAAGTAGGAGCAGGAAATCGGCCGGCAGATCGGTGCGGTGTCCGCAGTGTTGCGGGCACTGTACTGTTCTGTAGTAGTGAAGTGGGAGCTGAGTTTTTGAACAAAGCGCTCGGTTTACAGGTCGATCTACATTCCCACCCTTTGGGTAATGACCAAAAGGATGAGATCGCAGGTACAAGGGGCCGAAATGAGGTTCACTCTCCATGATCGGGTGAGGAGCTCGTTAATTCTGGAGAGCCTCAGGTTCTCCTCTGGATTAAGAGGAGCCAGTTGAGGTTGGATGCCCCCCCGATAGGCTCCCCCTGAAACTCTACCAGGCACGTCCCACTGGGTGACGACCCTGGACCCGGCCCAGGACATGCTAGTAGGACTATGTCACTTGGCTGGCTTGGGAACGCCTGGAAATTCCCCAGGAAGAGCTACAGTCTGTCGACAGCAAAATGGAGGTCTGGACTGCTCTACTCAACATGCTGCTGCCGCGACCCTCACCAGGACAAGTTGATTGAGAAACGAATGAATGAACAAATGTAGCAGAGTGCACAATTATACGTGCGATTCATCACAGGTAAGCTCACACCAACTGTACCTGCTAGGTATAGGGAAGCAGTTGATGGCACATGTACACGTGTCTGCTCCAAAGTCAAGACCGTACGATGTCATGATGTCGAAATATTAACTACCTTGCCTGGTATGCATTAGCTCGTGGGTCGACCTTAAGCCTGACGCCTGTACAGGGTACTTCAAAAAAATGTTAACACTTCCGATAATTTACAACAATACCACAAGAAATGTGCCTCCGGGCTCTGCAGACCACCTGGAGAAGATTACAGGCATGTGTTGACAATGATGGCGAACAAATGGAGATTCTTGGACTTTTTTAAGCTATATTACATACATTTGTGATCATGCTAGAGTGTATTATCCGTTCTTTTTCCATTTGTTGAGCCGTTACCAGGGCGCTATATGTTATGTTGCTTGACACCACACTCACAGGCCGATAGGGGGCAGCCGGCAGGTTGAGTGGGATGTGTGGCGGTTAACCTCAGGTAACTCCCCTGGGTATCTCGTGACCGGAGGTATAGACCCCAGACCCCCAAGGGGTGGGGGCAGGGGGCTAACAGTTCATTCCCGACCCTTCCACACACTTCTGGAAGGTCAGAGGGGGGAGGGGCAAGGGGCGGGGTATGCCCCAACTTGCGTATGAAAGCGGTCCTCTCAACGGGACCGAGGCTCTTGTAAGAGCCGGGTTGTAGCGGACCAGAGGTGAGACCCGTACCCTGGCTAGGTCGGGTCAGCCTAGCCTCCCCTAGGTCCCGTAGCGGAGGACCCGTGAGAGCGTAGCCCCGAGTCTGTAGGGCCCCACTAGAAGGGAGGCTGTACCTCCCTTAGGTTATCGGGTGAAGAGTCCGTACCCCTTCGTGTTACAGCTACTATTTAACATTTTGATTGAAATAAACGCGTTGCCTCTAGAAGACGTCTCCTCGAGGTTTATACCCACAACACATTAAAAACGATAGTCCCATATATGTGTTAACATGTTTTTGAAGCACCCTGTATATTTGGAGTTTATGTGTTCTTCCTGTAATCCCGTGGATTTTTATCCGGGTCCTCGAGTTTTCCCGCTCCACATTTAGAAACACGCATTGAGAGTATTTGGCTGCGATACATTTGCACGTGATAAGCCACGCCGTTAAACTATCATTTGTGGCTAGGTCGCTTCTGAAAAATGCCTAGATAACTCAGTGGGCCTAACCTGGTAATCTAAAATATATGTTAGTTTAATAGTTCTGTTTTGTTTACACCAACAGTGTTATGCTATCAAGGTGTCGTATCTAAAATAATGGTGACATCAAACCAACCCCCTTGCCAGGCTAGGTACACTTAGACGATGTATATATATATTTTTTTGAAAACAAATGCAATAGACATAATTTGTGATTTTTCAAATTGTAATGATCGACATGCCGTCCAGAGTTCTCCAGAGTTCCCTGGAGTGGAGGGCTTTCGACCAGGAGTGTCGTGAGCAATCCATTGCAGAGTTGCAACTTTAACTCTACAGATTTTAATGCGACCATGCGATTAAACATGTGTTTAACCCATATATCACAAGTAGTTGTATAAACCTAGTAAATCTATGTAAGTCGCATATGTAATCAGAGGTCAGTGCCGAGCTATCACCATTGAGATCCTGCGTTTGAAATCTGGGTTTCAGTTTCAACCACTGCCTGTTAATAAACCGAGGTTCTCAAGCGCAGTGAGTCGATGGCCTCAGCCTGGTCACAAATTACTTCTGTGCAGCGGCTGCGGGACCTAGCAGAAGGTGAAACGCATTGGCGCAGTGGTGGCCTCGGGCCATGCTGACATCTTGATGAATGCAGAGACATGGATCCCTTTATAGCCGTGCACCTTGTGGGATCTCAGTTGGTGCTCGCTAGCAGTACTTGCCCAAATAGACTACACACACAGAGACACTAGTGTGGAAAGTATAGTGGACAGTTCACTGCACTATGAGCCCAACGACATAATCTCGAATTCTGAACGGGTTCTGGAATTCTTCGAGATCCATGCAGCCTTAAGTGAGTGAGGACCCTTTGTGCTGTGTCAACAACAGCACAGGAGGAAAAATCTAAAGGTTGTAGGGAGTGTTGCTTGCCACTCGACCCCCTCATAGGTGCACCGTTCCGGCCTTGAAAGCTGCTCGGTCACAGCAACTGCGTCAGCATTCTGTTAAATGTGTAGTAGAGTTAACTGCTCGATGTTCACAGGTTGGGAGAGCAGATCGTGAACAAGGGTTCCCGCTCAAACTAACGGTCAGGGTCTCACAAGCTGTGAGAGCTGACCATAAACAAGGTTTTCCCGCGCGACCAAACGGTCAGGGTCAGAGAAGGTGAATTGGGATCCAAAAGCAGATTGCGAACAACCAATCACAGGGTTCCACAAGGTGGCCGGGGATTGGACAACCCGGCCACGAACGAGTATAAAGCCAGAGCGCTGAGAGCTCCAAGGGGAGTTCGGCAACACGAAGACCCAGGACGGCGGAAGAAGCTTAGGACCCTGGACCAAGCCCTCCAGCCCTTATAAGGGCTAGGGTTCAGTGTAACCAGTGGTCGGGGAGATATCCCCTAGGACCCGTCAGAGAGGACACTCAGAGAACGGGATATTTAGTAGCCTGTAGGGAGCGGAGGCTTGTACCTTCTGAGGGGAACGGGTGAGGGGACCGTATACCCCTCAGTGTGATAGGGACAGTGTTAAGAAGACAATAAAGGTGTGTGCTACAAAAGACGTTGAAGAGTCCGTCTGTACAACATTACATTTGGCGTCAGAAGATGGAAACAAGACGAACGAACCGCACACGAAGTCCCGACGACGCAAGCTCCGACTCACCTGTGGGTGCTGAGGGAGGCGCTGAAGACGCTGGCGTGTCGATAGCTGTACCACCACCAGCAGAGCAGCCGATCGCCGCGAGTGATGTCATCCAGGCTGCTCACACCCGTCTCGCCCAGCTACTGCATGCGGTAGCAGCCATCCTGGAGCAAATTACCCTCGGGGCTGGGGCCGGAGAGAGGCGGCTGACGGCGAGCGTCCCCGCCATTGCAAACCCGGAAGAGGTCAACCTTCCCGCCGATGGGTCACGTGGTTCCACCGGAGGCGGAAGCCACGTGCATGCTGGGACCTCCGGGGGCCAATCACGGCGCACCACGTCATCAGAACATGACGAAACCTCTGCAGGACCCTCCAGCAACACCGCGTCATCACGGCTGCGACGCCGTACAGTCTATGTAGTCGACCAAGCGATCGCCGCGTTCGGAACCGAGTCCGACCTTGATGAAGACGACGACACAGCTGCTCTACAGCAACGACTGCCCGTCTTCCGTGAATTCTCGTCCACAGAAGGTGACTGGGCGGCATTTCAGCGTCGTTTCCTCAGCCACCAGGAGATGGTGGGCTGGTCGGATGCACAAGCCCTGCGTGCACTGCCAGCCACCTTGGACGACGACTCTCTCGCAGCACTCATCTCCATCCCCAAGCGACACAGAGTGACACTACAAGCAGCTCTTCAGCAGCTGTCCGATGTATACGGACCTCCTTCCGCCACACGCCACAAGTTTTACCAGAGACGATGCAGGCCGAAAGAATCACCATTGGCGTTTCGCACCGCACTACTTGCCATGGCAAAAGCGGCTTACCCCCGCATGGACGAGGAGGCTATCGACGCACTCGTCCTACAAAAGCTGGTGGAGATGGCGAGGGGACTGCGCCTTGTCATACAGGCCGTGGACGACGAGGACATGTGCTCACTGCGAGCTGCCCAGAGCATTCATGCGCATTTGATGCTCGACCAGGACGAAACCATCACTGCATCGGCTACGACTATGGGACTTACCAGCAGGGACAACGCTCGCTGTCCGGATCGAGTCTTCTCGACGTTCAGAGCGACGGCCCAGCGATCACCGGATCGCACCAGACACCGCGACGACCGGGAGCGGGGATGGTCCTTCCCCCGCGGCGATGTGACGTGCTTCAACTGTGGCCGCCGAGGCCACATTTCTTCCGACTGCCGTTCACCTCGCCACCGCCCCTCCGGTTCCCGAGACCGGGACTACAGAGCTTCCAGAGCAGCGCAGCATGACCAGGCGAGTCGCGGCACCCCTCACACTCGGTCCTCATACACCATTGACTCCGCTCAAAACACGGCGTATGATGCGCGGCGTTCGGCCGACTTTTCGCGACCACTGCGACCTGGGCAGTGGTCAGAGCTGGCCCATAGAGTAGTTGCAGCGACGGCAGGTTCCTCGGTGGTCGTTGGTTTCATCGAGGGGGTAGAGGTGCGCGTGCTTATTGATACCGGTGCATCGGCCACTATCATCTCCGAGTTGATTTACAATATACTGCCCGTGCGATGTCGATCACTGGAAAAGGTTTCTGTTCCGTTTTTCGCCGCGAATGGAAGTTCCCTGGGGATTCTCGGGCAAATTCGGGCGCAAATTGCCATTGGAGATATTAAATTGGCCGGCCCTGTTTTTGTGTCTTCTTCCCTTGCGGTGCCGTGCCTTCTGGGAACTGATTTTCTTGCCAAAATGCCCATTAAAATCCTTATCGATCGGGGATGTATTGAACTTCCCTCGGGCCGCCGGATAGCATTTTTACCCGCGGCCACGCATTTACGGTCGGAAAATGCTTCCGTACAGGCTTTTGCGGCTTGCGCTGTACGCATTCCGCCAGGGGCACAAATGCTCGTACCCTTACGGTTAAAGACACCGCTCGCTCCCACCGCCTCGGTAAATGGCATATTATTGGGACCCTCCAACACAGCAGTTAACAGCTTTTCGTTGGTGGCCGCACAGACTCTTGTAGCGGGCGACAGGGAGCCATTTATACAAGTTTTGAATGTCGGTCTGTCGGACACCGTCATTCCACAGGGGACAGTGCTCGCTCATGCGACAGTGGCGCCCCTGGGGATCGGGGTTGTTGGACACGTAGCGAACAGTCAGCAGCCTCGCCCTCGTGACAATGACGAGGGATGGATTGACGCTCTCTGTGCAGATGCCGGAAATTTATCTGAGTCACAGCTGAGTAAATTGCGGGCTCTTTTGCGGGAATTCTCGGATGTGTTCAGCAAATCACAATTTGATATTGGCTGCACCAAGCTGCTGCGTTACCATATTGATACCGGTGACGCTGTCCCTATCCGCCAAAACCCGTTTCGGCTCAGCCCTGCGGAGAAACAGCATGTTAAATGGGCAGTTGACGACATGCTGGCGGCTGATATCATTTCTCCTTCAAACAGCCCCTGGAGTGCTCCGATAGTGCTGGTCAAAAAGCACAATGGCAGTCTTCGATTCTGTGTAGATTTTCGGCGCCTAAATACAATTTCCGTAGCTGATGCATATCCTCTTCCACGTATGGATGAGTCATTGGATGCCCTGGCAGGGGCGCGTTATTTTTCCACTTTGGGCCTTCTGTCAGGGTTTTGGCAACTCCCCCTCGATGAAGCGTCAAAGCCAAAGACTGCTTTTCGGACACCACAGGGCCTTTTCGAGTTTAATAGATTGCCCATGGGGCTCCACTCGGCCCCAGCGACGTTTCAGAGGCTCATGGAGCTGGTCTTCGCTGGGCTCCAGTGGGACTCATGCCTTATCTATTTTGATGACGTTATCGTCTTTGGCCGCACGTTCAACGAACACATTGAACGGTTGCGCGCTGTTTTCGAAAAGATGCGAGCTGCGGACCTCAAATTCAAACTGCAGAAGTGCCACCTTCTGCGTGAGTCTGTGCACTATCTAGGCCACATAGTCAGCCGCTCGGGTATTTCCACAGACCCTGAAAAAACTAAATGTGTCAGCCAATGGCCTACCCCCACCTCTGCAGGGGAAGTTCGCAGTTTTATCGGGTTCGCATCATATTACCGACGCTTTGTGGCTGGTTTCGCTACAATCGCCAAGCCACTACATGCTCTTACAGTGAAAGGGCTAAAATTTCATTGGGGAGACGCGGAACAGGCCGCATTTGACTCCTTACGGAACGCTCTAGTATCAGCACCGCCCCTGGCTTACCCCGATTTCGCAAAGCCCTTTATTTTGGACACCGATGCCAGTAACACCGGGATCGGCGGGGTATTGTCCCAAATCGTTGAGGGCGTTGAGAGGGTGGTTGCCTATGGAAGCAGGGTTTTGTCCCCTGCTGAGCAACGTTATTGCGTAACCCGACGCGAGCTGCTGGCCATTGTTTACTTTATACAACAATACAGGCCATACCTATACGGTCAACGGTTTACTGTGCGCTCCGATCACTCTGCGTTACAATACGCTTTGCGCATTGACCAACCGTCTGGCCAGCTATCCCGATGGCTTGAAGTCCTCCAGGACTACAATTTTATGGTCATTTACCGCAAGGGTACACAGCACAATAATGCGGACGCGCTATCCCGCCTCCCGTCAGAAGAATGCGCCTGTTTTACGGGTTCTGGCCGGTGCAAACCGCAAATAGTACGCCCGGTTGCACCTCCTGAAACGGTTTCTGCTGCCCTTCCTTCCGATCCTGCGCCGGGTGCGGACCACGAAAAGCCGCCAGCAAGTGACGACTTGCTGGGGATAACCTTGAACGAATGGGGTCGGCACCAAATGAACGATGCGTCGTTGTTGCCTCTGCGTCGTCGCGCATGTGATTCGTCCTCACGTTCAAGTAAATCGACCTCTTTTTCCATGCGCCACGGTCTGCTCATGCATTGGAATGCTGATTCTTGCCAGTACAAAATTGTCGTGCCATCGGCTTTGCGGTGTACGGCTGTGTACGCGGCACACGAGCGATTGTCACACCTGGGTGTGCACAAAACCATTGGGTTGCTAAGATTACAATTTTACTGGCCGGGCATGCTTCGCGACGTAACTGATATTTTAACGGGCTGCACCCAATGTGCGCAACGTAAACCTCCAGCGAAGCCGGCATGCCCACCGCTGCAGCCCATCACGGTATCCCGTGTGAACGAGCTGGTTGCTCTCGACATTTTGGGGCCTTTTCCTACAACGCCTCGGGGTAACAAGTACCTTCTGGTTGGGGTGGAGTATTTTACACGGTGGCCTATGGCCTGGGCCCTCCCCAACCAGTCGGCAGCAGCCATGGTGGACGCCTTTGTTCAAGGCTATGTGCTGGACAAGGGCACTCCAGAACGGTTGCTGACCGATCAGGGAAGAAATTTTTCAAGTACCCTGCTGAGTGAGGTATGCCGCCTGTTGGGCACTAAAAAGGTGCGCACTTCGCCCTACCACCCCCAAACAGATGGCATGGTGGAGCGGTTGCATAGAACCCTCACCTCTATGCTATGCCATCAGGTTGACGAATCCCACGTAGACTGGGACCTGCAGATCCCAGGGGTCCTCGCTGCTTACCGCATGGCGCCACATGCAGCGACAAGGTTCTCCCCATTTTTCCTAATGTATGGCAGAGAGGCCATTCCCCCCGCTGACGTGCGGCTTGGGATAGAGCAGCTTCCACGGTCATCGAAGCTCACTGACCATTTGCGGTTCAACCTACAAAAGCTGTCTGAGGCTCGTGATGCGGCAATAGAAAATTCTGCCTCCCGCCAGCGGGCTAATTCAAGGTTGCAGGCCCCTCGCACGTCCGTGCATCAGTGGGCTCCAGGGGACATGGCGTGGCTTCATTGCCCCCAGGTGCCGGTGTCCACATCGGCTAAACTCCTTAAACCATGGCGAGGTCCGGTTGAGGTGGTTGAGATAATGCGCCCACAATGTGTTAAAATCCGGTGGGGACGACGCCGCTGGCTCGTGCACCCCTCTCGTCTGAAGCCATTTGTTGCTCCGCGTGGCTCTGCGTCACACTCAAAACACGAGGGCCGAGCGTGTGGTATGCCCGACGAGCCGGATGTCGCCCCGTTAGTACCTAACCCACAGCGCAGACGTGTCAGTCCTCCCGCAGATGATGCGGGACTGAGGGAGCCGTGCGAGCCACGGGTCTCTGCGAAAAGGCCTCTGGACCCACCTAACATGTTTACCAGGATGCCTGACCCATCTACACCAGGAGTCTCTGCAAAGGGACCTTCTGACCCGCCCGACATGTTTGCCAGGCTGTCCGACCCGTCTGCTCCAAGGGTCTCCGCAGAGAGGCCTCCTGCCCATGCTGGCATTTTTGCCAGGATGCCTGGCCAGCCTGCAGCCCGGGAAAGGGCACCCATCCCCTACGATGGGCCTGCGAAATACACACGGGCTAGATCGCGTCGGTTTTCTTGATTGCCCATCATTTTTTTTTTGCGGCAGCGGATTTCTGCGTACGTTGTGCGTCGCGAATGTCGTTATTTGTGATTGATACTGACCATGTACATATGTTGCGTTGTTGATGAGGGGGGGTATTTATAATGGGTGTTCCTGTTCCTGTTCTTGTTGGTTTTGGCACACACTTTGGTTCATTGATGGGGATTTTTCTGCTTGTAACAGCCGGGACGGCTGAGGCTTCCGAAGGGGAGGGTGATGTAGTAGAGTTAACTGCTCGATGTGCACAGGTTGGGAGAGCAGATCGTGAACAAGGGTTTCCGCTCAAACTAACGGTCAGGGTCTCACAAGCTGTGAGAGCTGACCATAAACAAGGTTTTCCCGCGCGACCAAACGGTCAGGGTCAGAGAAGGTGAATTGGGATCCAAAAGCAGATTG
>JAAXLI020002710.1:0-12416 GCA_014621495.2 Entosphenus tridentatus | reverse complement strand
AGACCTGGTCTTCACCTGAGGACGGCTGCTTGCGTTGTGGCCGAAACGTCGTGAAAATTATTTTATTATGTTTTATTTTATTATTTTATTATTTCCATTCTACGTGACTTTACCGAAAGAACCAAGAAGATAGATAACCTGCTTTTGTACACATGACAGACAATACTTTTTTTTATTTAGAATATACAGTAGGGGAGCTGCCAATTGTTGTTAGCTTTGCATAAAGTAAATGAGAGGAATTGTTTGTATTCTCTTGTTTAGATACATTACCTTCTTACTAGCAAGTGTGCCGGCACTAACATCCGTTGGGGGAATGTGGGACGCACCCAACCGCTGTGCAATGAAACTGGGATCGGAATCTTTTTGTGGACTGGAGGAATCTGCTGAGCTATCAATTTTCTTTTAACAGACGTCCAGCGATTAAACATGCGCCTCTCACAGGAACCAACGAACACAACGCGGCTTCATTAGCAGCCTCGCTGGTTTTTGAGGAAATTGCGGGTATTTAAATGATAGATCATTTTAATTTTGTGCTCACAGAATAACTCAAGCCAACATTCCTCTTGTACTGGCTTTGACTGTGTGAGGCTCTTACCGCAGTGGCGTTCTGTCACGATGCCAAAACTCTACAAATTAGTTTTACGGAAAAAAATGTAATAAATAGCGCCAGAACTGCATTGGAAGAGACAATGATGGGAAATTAGATCATACAGCCTGGCCATTTTTTCCTTTTTTATGCAATAAGTTAAGATTAATATAATGTAACACTGCACTTAAAAGGCCATCAGCAGCTCTTCTGGGCCATGGAACCATCTACTTAAATATTTTATAAAAACACGACAAATTCTGGTAGAATTCAGACACTTCCGTAGCAATAGTTATAACATGGAGAGAGCACAAGACATGAGATTTTTAAGGCGGGCTGCAGCCCACAGGCATGTAGAGATTAAAAATATATATTTTAAAACGAATATCGGTCCAAATGAGGTGTGCCGCATGAATGATGTGTGTTTTTTACCCAGTTGTTGTCACTAAATGAACCATACAGATTTAAAGAGCTGAATTTTTCTTGCAATCAAGTGCCAGGGCTCTTCCAGAGATCATTTGAGCAACCTATATTAAATCCTGATTAAATGTCAATTCTGGTTGCCATTGGAGGGATTGGTAGCAGCACTTTAACGACTTCAATTACAGAAAAGTCACCAGTTTCCTTGTAAATCAGCCCGTGTCGGCTCGCGTCTAGGGGGCGTGACAGATTTCAGCAATGCTCGCTCGAACGGAGCAATTAGGGATCTCGCGATGGTAGAATATAGGGCACATCGCCCGCGAACGACGCTTTCCATACCGCCGAGTCATGGGCAAAGCGTCTTTTCCCCCACCCGAACCGGCGGTGGGGAAAAAAGGCCATGCAATTAATCTGCCCGCGGTTCAGCGG
Source organism: Entosphenus tridentatus (assembly GCA_014621495.2). NCBI lineage: Eukaryota > Metazoa > Chordata > Hyperoartia > Petromyzontiformes > Petromyzontidae > Entosphenus > Entosphenus tridentatus. The sequence goes on along the minus strand of JAAXLI020002710.1, from coordinate 10,981 downwards.
TAAAGGTGCGGCGGCTTCTTCGCAACGTGAAATTTATGGCAATCAGAGAAATCCCTCGCGCATTACGTTTTCGCTGGGCACGCAGCCGGACAGCGCGAAGATTCAGGGAAGTGAGGTCGCGTTTGACATTATGTGCAACTTAAACAAGGATAAAGGGTGCAGTAGCTGCAATTTAGGAATGCTGAAACCGCGTATTTCTAAATTCTCAGCTACATTTTCTGTGCTTTTAACTTTCAAGCGGGGCGAAATGGTGGCACGGTGGTTTGCACATTGCACTAATCAAAATGGATAACTTCAGTGCACCCCCTTCACCTACCCACACTCGTCAGTGTGGTGAAATCTTATAAAATGACCGCCATGACTCACGTGAGATGGGTAAGTGCACGTATACCGAGTTGCTGCCAGGGATAGCCGTTGCCATGTTTGTCTTTGATTGATCTGTCGTTACCCAGTTAGGTGCATCTGTGGTGTACACACACGGCAGATGAGACACTTTGTGCGTCGAGCTAAATCACATGTGAAATGCGATTATCTCTCTCGCGCTCAATGCGCAAAGTTAATTCCAAATGGCTCCGGTGTGGTCGATCCAATATGTGCACTTCAAAACTACAATCCACGTGTCATTTCTTCAGAGTGATTCTATCGTGCCTATCTTCCTTTTATTTTCTATCCGCTGTCAGAGTCAATAATATATCAGGTGATATTTCTACACGGTACAGTACAATCAGTCTAAAATAACTGTGCACGCCAACAACGTTTAAGGCCAATGATGGTGTGCACAACGACAGAATGTCAATCTGCAAAAGCAATGCACAAGAACAGCTGTGTGCTAATCAGAGCTAGCGTGTGTACAAGGGTTTACACTGTAATCCTACTACGTGTCATTGACTAAAGCTGGTGGAACAGACACAAGTGGCCATATTTAACAAGTGTACTACTCAGGTAACAAGATAGTGAAAATAATCAATACCATCGAATTATACGGAGGTATAATCTAGACAGCATCTGGAAAATGTTCACATTAAAGTCAGTACAAAACAGCATAGCCCAGACACTTCATGAAGAACCGATTATATGATTAACAGGCTGCTGCTAATATTTTATACGACAAAACTCTGGGAACAAACACCGGCCCGTCACATTACACAGGCAAACACATCGTAAAGGAAGACTAAGAGAACCAGGAAATAAACAACGCTTTAAAAAAATCAACATCGCAAGTGCGATAAAAACCGAGTGGCGCAGTCACAATCGAGACTATGAATATGCTTAAGCAGGCACCACAAATGCAAGCCACTATAAAAATCAATCCCGTGTACGAATTGAGAAGGATGACGGCTCACTACGCGAGTGCCCTATGAGAGTCTGCCACCAAGTGTATCCCCACGTCACGGCTTTCGCGTCACACGACGCTCTGACAAACGCTGCCGGCAGGCCTCCAACAGGGTCTCCCCGACACATCCATTTATTTTGCAGCTGCCCAATGCCCACCAGCACCTGCGTACGTTTTACCCTGCGGTGTGCATCGTCGCCGCTCGACAGTGGAGCCAGGGACCCCTCTGCGGGCAGCCCATCTCAACCGTGTGTAATTGCTCCACCGGGTGCATTTTATAGCCCTCATACAATAACCTAACCCGTCCTGCATCATTTTTCCCGCAAACTACGGGAAATTGCCTCTGCGAAAAACGCCGTCAGACATTGGTGCAAGTTACGTTGGTGACAGACCCGAGCATTCAATAATGGGAAATGTGCGCAATCTATGACTACGGTGACAAGACGTAAACAAAGTATAAAGACCGCTAGAAGGAAATATTAGTGAAGGAAACGGACATGGGTCAGAGCACCTAAGGTGGCAAACATCCTTAGTAGCACTGATTTATTTATACGGCTAATTAGAGTGAATTACTTGATAACCCACTGATTGAAGTGGTCATGACATGGTTCGCTGTCATTGGCCACACAAGGAAATTGGAACCACTAAAGTACAAGGTGATACCAACAAACGAAATATCTTGGTTTGATTTCATGGACTAAATTGATGAAAAGGCCAAGATATTAGAAGACTACATCCCCACGCTTGTCTATTTCATAGGGCCAAACAAATATCCGTGATAAAAAATATACATTGGTGATGGTTGCCAAGTGAGCATAGAATAGAAAGAAAAAAAAATTCAATATGTACCGTGCAGCACTTCATTTTACTGACGAAGTTGTAATTAAACACAAGAGACTGACTGAATTTAAATATAATTTACACTGCTAAGTGTTCAGTGACTGATTGCAAAATGACCTTGCTTAAAAAGTCTGGAATAGGGTGGACGCAAGTAAGCATGCCACATGGGTGCACTGGACATGAGGCAATGGCATTAGACAATTATGAAAAGGGTGGTTAATGTTTTTTGTCAGTCAGTGGCAGCGAACATGACAAAAGTTCCTCCTGCTTAAGTCAGAAATTACCTTCCTATGATGAGAAATAAAAGGGTAACCATTGGGGAAGAAGTCTGTGGAATCTTATGCAAGCCCTATGACAGCAGGGGACTGAACAAAGGAAATTATTTGGAGCCTCTACAAGATGTAACAAACTATATTATGGGATAAAAAGGTACATTGTCCTCCATCATGCAAATATGTGAGACAGTTTTAATTGTGTCAAGGCAAACTCCCTTTTCCATCATTTACAGGGAGGTCACTTAAATCACGTCTGATACACCAGCAGTACAATAATTCATTAGCAAGCTTGACTCCACTGATGAGACCCAGAAAGTAAAAACTGGTCCAGGCTTTACATATTTTAAATTATGCTGCTGGCAGATGTAAGTCTAGAAGGCCAATAGTTCAAAAGATTATTTTTAAAAATTATGGAGGCGTAGAACAAAAAGGCCAATTTATTAATTTCCTAAACCCAAGTTTCGTTAATTTCCAATGCACTTGGCAAACGCTATGTTGCGCCCCTTCATATTTAACATGCACAACACTTTGTCAATCCACTTCTGGATTAGGGCCTCCTCATGCCGTGCAGGTTGTGGGGGTTATTTAACCATCCTTCACAACATGATTCCATGTTGGTGCGTGCGGGTTGCATGGATATTGGAGCATAGAAGTACAGTACGGTGGATTTTTCTGCATTGCCCTCTGCAGTCCATCAAACAGCCCAGCAGTCTATAAAAACATGTCAAATGGTAGTTGCCAATCCCAAAACTATCCGCTGAAATGTATCAGTTTCCAAGTGATTTGCTCATTGGCCCCATCACGCATTCCAGGACACTGTTGCGTACGGACGGAACGCATCAAAAGAAACCATGCGGAATAGCACCTGTTACCTGCCACGTCCTCCGCAGTGTGGTAGGAGTCCACTTCCTTCTCCTCGTCGTTTGTGTCCGTCTGCTCGTCGCCCGCCGGTTCCATGTCCTCCGCCAGACACTCACCGTCCACAACTGCAAAGCACCATCTCGTTAACCAACAGTTTCGGGGTGTATGCGGTGGCTAGAAGATGTTAACTACCTCGCCTGGTATACAGGTTGTAGGCTCGATCCCGACCCTGACGCTTGAAAATTGGAGCTTGCATGTTCGCCTTGTGAGTTACGTGGTTTCGTGGTACTCCGGTTTTTCCCTCCATTTATAGAAGACAAGCATTTAGAGTATATTTGCCTGCTATACATTTCCACATGATAAGCCACTTCGCTGAGGTATCATTTGTGGCCAGCTCGCTTCTGAACAAACCTAAATAGCTCAGTGGCCCTTACCTGGCTAAATAAAAAGTTTGTTAGTATTACGAATATCGTGCGATGGTAATTTTGTGAATGGAATTTGTGACAAAAATATTAATCAAATAAGTGTGTTTTTTATTTTAGTCAACAACAGTTATGATTGGATAAAACACATCAATCGTGGCAATAACTACAACTATCCACCAAAGCGCGACTATGACGAGACAAAATTAACGAGTCTGAATAAATACCGACTAAGATGATTTAGTAACGTTATTAGCGACAGCAGTGCACCAAGCAATATCAGACCCGATAACTGATTAATATATTATGTGCCCCCGGCACCAACATTATAAATAACTAAAAGTAGACTAAATGTTTACCTGCTTCAGCCAACGAGACTATGAGAATGACCAAATGATATCCACAGACTAAGACTTGACTTAGCTTATGTAGTCTGTCATCCACTGGGCTACAAATGAAAAGTTGAGACCAATATTCCGACTAAATTAACGGCGCACTCTCGTGCACGTGCGCTGCTCGCCGCTGGAGGCTCGCAGATGGCGCGCGCGCCCGGGCAACTCAAATTACGCAGGAGGCAATCGGCACGTAGGATGCGGTGGGGGAGGGCGTTTGTGGCTCCTACCGCCCGCCCACCGCTGCCCATCTGCTTGCCGTGGCGATGAATCGCCGTGTCCAACAAGGCTCGTCAGTGTGACCGCTCACTTGGAACTAATGGCCAGCAAGGGCTCGCGAAGGACGGCCTCTCACACTCAGTCACAGAGAGCCTCTCTCTCAACAACAGTTTGAGCGCAAAATAAAAGCGCCACGAAATGAAGGAGACCCTCCCCCCCCACTGGTTATTCACGACGTGGCTCTTTTTCGCCGACAAAATATTTCGTAAAGTGCAGCGCTCGTTTCTTAAGAGGTTCACCTAGCTCAGGAAATGTTTTGAAAAGAGATACCGTCGCCTGTCGTTGAGGCGAGACGCAATCCATACAATTTAAACAAAATCACGCTCACGTACGGGTTACGTAACACTTTCCAACGTGCCTTTGTCTTCTCCAGAATTTAATTAGCTGTAGGGAAATTGAGGTTTGTGCCTACAGGTTTTGGACAATGCTTTAATAACACAAGTCAGCAGATGCCGATAACAGGACATATGATTGACTTTAAAAAATTAACAGACAACCTGGAACATAGCCCAGGTACATATTCACAAGATTAAATGTGTTCCTTAGGTTTTATATTATTTAAACTGAAAGGAAAGGCTTATTCCATTTATAATGAATGAACATTTAGATTCAATGGGATTTTAAATAACGCTTTTCATTAGCTCATGAAAAAAAACATCAGTATTTTCACCACGTAACAAATCCTATTCCTTACTATATTCCACATTATATATGCTACAAGCATATTATTGTCCCATTAATTATCCCTCTTTGAAGAAGCTGTATCAGCTTACCTCAACAGCCCTGACGAAAACTTTTCTAAAACATTAACTAGCTCCATGAGGTTGGGTTATACCTTGCAAAGGTTTGAAATGTACGTTGTTCAAACCTGATTTTAAATGAACGCAGCAGTCAATTCGTTAACACTAAACTGGTTTATGGTCATGTAAAAAGAACGACTCACTACTTGTTTTTTTGGGTTGTACCACACGTTGTGAAAAATATCCTAGCAAGTGGAGCAAAACATCAAGACATGATTCCGAAAAACACAGTAACAACCACAAAACCGATCACATCACAACCATGAAAACTTACACAGTAGTAGGACTACTGACATTCCTTTCACAAGATAATCGTCATTCAGAAAACCTTCACAAAACATTAAGCTAGACCTTGTGTAAGCCACAAGTAACGGAGCGGATCGTTGTCCTGCCATTCTAAATCGCGGGGATCCAGTAAATTAGATTGCATATAAAAAGGGCTGCCAACATTGCTATCCAACAAAAACTGTCAATTTTCTAATCCTCACCACATCACCATGATCCAACGAAACTACCCAAAATATTAAGCTGGACCCTGTGTGAGCCGCAAGAAATTGAACGGATCATTCTGCCATTCTACCACGTGGTCCCCACAAGCAACGACGGGCATCGCGGGCACGACGTACCTGGGTTTTCATCGTCGACGGACGAGTTCGACTCCCTCTCGCTGGGGAAGCCGGCCGAGTGGGTGGCCGTGGCGTCGAGTGCGCTCAACCGCTGGGCGCAATGCGACAGCTCCTGGCTCAGGCTATTGAGCATCACCACCAGCACGTCAAGCAGACGGCCCAGCCCCGGGCACGCTAGGCAGCCAGCGCCCGCCTTGGCCGCCTCGCCGTTGATGGCCATGACCACGCGCCGCACCACAGCGTAGAAGCCGAAGGGCAGGCGCTCGCGCGCCACCGAGAAGAGCTCGGCGCGCACCTGCAGGTCCTCGGCGCAAGCAAGCAGCACCTCGTAGTCCTTGATGCCCAACTCCGTGTCCATGGCGTGAGCAATCTCAGAGCTTACGCCCCGCGAGCACAGCCACGCAGGGAAGTCCTCGTGGATGCCCGTATCGACTTCGGTGGCCATGGTGCGCTCCGGAGAGGCCCTGTGGAGGCAGGATGGGCAGTGTCAGTGACGCATCCGACAGTGACATCTCAAATGCTCCAGTGCAGGGATATTTCAAAAGTGGGGCCCACATGACCAAAACTGATCTGTAAAGGCTCTCGGAATGGTCCACCTAGCTACAACCCGTCCAGAGATAAGGCCTTTCGAGATATAAAGAGATAGAGTCGTGGAATTAAAGAGATGCTCAAGAAATGAGAGAGCTGTAGACAAGATATACATATTAGTGAGATGAACAAGACAGATGACAGACCTGGAGACAAAAGATTAGTGGTCACATGTACAAAACACAAGCTTTCCTGATGTCAAATCAAGTCATAACATCTGTGCATACGACACCGTGGACTGCAATTACAATCTAATTGCATTATTTAGCCTACCGGATGATCATGTAAAAACATTCCTCTAGTATAATCATGATATCATATCTAGTGAAATAAGAAACTGTTCCACCTGTGTTGAGATGAAATAAGGAATCCACTCAGCTTCATGCCACCTTCACCGGCATCATTCGTATTTTAAAAATCTCATTCCATATTTAAAATGTAGTATCATGGCGTAATGTATCCAAAATAGCTATTATGCCTCCTCCAACCAGCGCTAGCAGATTTGACTCATTAGTGACAACGAGCACAACATATGGAAGCATTCAGCACAGCAGTGCAACAAAGACTTCAACTCTCAAGCCAGCTAAATCAGCACAGCACTTATTGTGGGTGGCTAATTTAGCCATGACAACGGTGCACAAACGGCTCTAGATTTGTGCATCGCGGGATATTCAAGTGTCCCCAAGCAAGGCAGTTGCAGAATTTGTGATGCAACAACCATACAGCACAATCAGGGAAGATGTGGACCAGGGAAAGGAATGAGGGCTCCAACCCTGGCAACAGCAGGGAGCCACTTGAACAGCAAATCCTAATTTTCCGCAGTCGTCCGCACTCTCACAACACAAAGGCTGCTCAATCATCATCAGGGCTTTTTGGGATGGAAATATTTAGGTCTCCCATTAACCATTCTTTGAGCAGTACCATGTGGCTACCGGTGCAAACAAAGCAAATAAATTTCTCACCGCAGCAATCCATCAATCCAAGATTCACAACGCATCATTTGAACGCAAAAGCTGCGACAGAATGGCAGAACAATAATATCACAAAAATTCCACACCCGAAAGTGTTTAGAAAATAAGTTAATCAATCTTCGGTAACAGCAAACATATTGTAACTTGAGGCAGTGTGTACAGATTGTAATGTTGTGCACACGCGATTACCCCACATGATGATTTAGCGCAACACGCCATCCACAGATGATGCAGAGCGGAGTAAACATTCTAAGACAGTAAAATTAATCAGACATTAATGCTGTAATTTGTACGTTTCCAAAAATCTGTTTTCTGTAACTCACGTAAAATCCTCCATAACCACAAACTTGGGGAGATGGGAGACCCAGACGCTACCAAGCTATGGAAGCAATACAGATAACCTAGAACTATCTTCTTCGGGCCAAAACTTATCTGGTGCATTTAATGAAACTGGAGGAAAAAATTAAGTAGGCTAAAATCCTGGCACTCTTGAATCCTGATTCACACATTGGTAATCATAGATAGATGGAGTGTTGCATTGCAAAAATGTTCAGGTTGGCATTGATTTAGGGAAACATTCGTCCAAGTGGATAGGCGATGGGTGAGAATGATGATAATCTAGTATAGATTGAATATATACATCCCTAATAAGTAACCTTTTTTAGAGTGTAGTATCCTGTGTATACACGTGTGCCCATGAACCAAATCACCCGGAAAATGCGAGATCTTGCCAGATCTCGAAAGTTTGCCAGGGTTGAGCCTGGATGGTGATTGGATGGGCGATACTAGAGTTGTTATAGGCTGCAAGGCTACGTCACGGGCAGTAGACTTAAGTGTCGCCAAACCATTGTTATACAGGGACTCCTCTACTTGCGAACATTCCACTTACGAACTTTCAGAGATACGAACAAACCTGTCCGTATGTCCAGTTGCCTGTTCAGTACCGACAGTCGTAAGTTCAACCGCCACGCAATAGATGGCGGTGATGGCATCTACATCTGCAGAACATTAACAGGAAATTATACACATTTTAAAGCAATTCCCCGTGTTTAGTATACATGCCGTAACAACATGTTTGTAATCGACAGGAGTAAAGTTGGACTTCCGAACAAATCGCCTTCCAAACAGACATCTTGAACCTAACTCGTTCGTAAGTAGAGTCCCTGAACTGTACTTCTATACTCCCAAATGACCACCATAAAGTATGGTCATACAGCCCTCACGGTCCGCATGGCATAGTGGCCTCCCATTCAACAAGGGTCGTACATGAGCATTTGCATATTCGGCATGAAAATCCATAACAATGCACGAGTAAACTAGTGTGGTTCACCTTATATACATGAGTATTATTTAAATGTGCGTCGTACAGAATCAACAATAATCACTGTTACGTGTGATACATCGTGCTGATGTATCATTTAAGGAGTGTTAATAATTAATCGCATTTATATGTAGATCTAATGCCTAACATTCGTATATGTAATCCGGCATATGGACGTTGCGCATTACATGTTGATAGAAGGCTGTGTATACGCATCCATAAAATTGAGTCAATTAACCACATGCCATAAAACACGAATTAACCTGTACTACTAACTACTCACCCTTGCATTTGGAATCACATTCGTTTCATAAAAAAAACTCAGCAGACAATACCACTGTAATGTATAATGTATACATACTTACATTTATGCAATATATACTTATACTGTGATTTCACAAACTAAAATGATTCATGATATCCTGTACATACATGAGCATTTGTATCCCATGCATTGTATCGCTTACATAGTACAGTACATGCCTTTGTAATACCACTGCTTCGTTGAGTGTCTAAACTATACTCTTTGGTTCTTTCGGTAAAGTCACGTAGGTAGACGAATTATAGATCAATAGATTTGTTTCTACCTACGTGACTTTACCGAAAGAACCAAAGAGAATGGATTCCGGCAGTCACGAAAGCTTCAAATCAAGATTGTCTAAACATAGGTAAGGCCCACTGAGCTATATAGCTCTTTTTCAACAGAGACCTGGCCACAAATGATAGCTCAACGAAGTGGCTTATCATCACGTGGAAATGTATAGCAGCGAAATACTCTAAACGCATGTTGCGACCAAGCGGAGAGAGAGACATGCAAACTCTAAATATACAGCAGGCGTCAGGGTCGGGATCGACCCTACAACCTCCTGTACACCAGGCGAGGTAGTTAACATCTCATAGCCACACCATGCAAGTCACGGGGGTTATGTTGCCCACAATTGGCTACATCGGTCAGCGCAGGTTGGTGGAGACGGGCGAGACAGGGACGGGTGCATATAAGTTGAGCACAGAAATGGCATTTTATGCACTACCCACCACATCATACAAACAAGGCCGCATACTTTCAAGTACCATTTAAGCTTCGCACATGGAGAACACATAAATAAATCCTTTCTAGTATCCTGTACGTACATGTTTACGTTCATCACATACGCTCCTCAGTCACATGGCATACGGTAAAGAACGTGCAGTCAAGGCCGCACTATTATTCCATCTAAGCTTGACACATGCGTTGCACAGCATGCACGCTTGTCCCCAACCAAAACCACTGACAGCATCCTGCAAATACGTCTGTCACAGACGGTTGTGTGCATCACTTCCTGTATATAAGCCCACGGCACCCACACAGATACACACACGCAGAGACACTCGTGGTTAATAATGTTCCAGTTCCATCCAAGCAAAGACGACAAATCGTGAAATCGCCTCCAGACGCCGCTCCAGCCGTCCCGCAGCAACATTCTGCACCGCAGCAACAAAAAGCCAAATGGACACAAAACCTGCTGGAAGCAGGAAAACGCAGCCAAAACTAAATAAAACCCTTTGCACAATCGACAACAACAAACAACGCAAATTTAACATTTCAAAAACCTCTGTGGGCCGCCGGACTTGTGAAAGCGGTCTAAAGCAAAGCCGCCGCAAGGCTTACAGGAGCGTAGGTAGGCGACGTCTGGTTAAAACAAGACTCGTGTGTAGTTTAGTTAGAGATTTGCTTTATTGTTAACTGACAGCGACGAGAGAAACCCCCGGGGTTAAAGGGTGAGATGATGATGGTGATTTAGGAGGAGGAAGGATGGAGAGAGAACGCGCGAGGCGCCGAGGCCTACGCTGGCGTCTCGGGATTGAGGGCTGAATGGGGACATTTAACGCAACAATTTCGCTCCGGGTTCCTCAGACTCCTGTTAGAAGAGTAAACAAATGAAAACACCACAAACAAAAACAACAACAAATTAAACCCACACGCCTTGCGGACGCTACGAAGGGCGACGTTGACGAGAGGCGAGAGAGAGAGGAAAGGGAAGAAACCTCCCCTCACCGCGAACACACAACGGCGGTGCTGTTGGTGGCAGTGAACACGAATTCGTGTTTTAGTTTCTTTCAAAGCCCCCGCGTGGAGGCGAACGAAGGCAGCAAGAGGAAGGAAGGAAAGGGACGAGGCTGGGACGGCTCCACGGGACTCACCGGGCCACGCTCACCGCTGCCGCCGCCGTGCAACGTCCACCGCGAGCAGTGACGTCACCGCCATGGCGGCCCGGTGGGGAGGGGAGGGGGGG
>JAAXLI020002707.1:1161-12428 GCA_014621495.2 Entosphenus tridentatus | reverse complement strand
CAATACAACAAACGCAATAACACACACAACAATACAACAAACACAACACAACAACAAACACAACACAACAACAAACACAACACAACAACAAACAGAACACAACAACAAACACCACAACAACAAACACCGCAACAACAAACACCACAACAACAAACACAACACAACAACAACAAACACAATACAACAACAAACACAACACAACAACAAACACAACACAGCAACAAACACAACACAACAACCGATAGCAGCACAAATGAAAGGAAAGCTAAGCGAGTCACTAAATATAAACATGACTCCTTGTAAAAAAAGGTGTCAGTTTTGTTGCTTCGCGTGGGGCTGTGGAGGTGGTTTGCCGCAGACCGCTGAAGAGACGGAGACACGCAATCGTGGGGTCACTTTCCATGCCCCCCGGTACGAAACCAAACAGTTGTGAACGTTCTGAAGGACAGTTAAACTGGTCGTTGTACGCGAGTTCGTGGTGCTTGCGGCTCGCAGGAACGGCGTTATTTCAAGTGAACCGAAGTAAAAGAGAGCAACTCACGTTTACATGCGGGGGGGCGATGATGACCACCGTTGATTGTAGAGGCAGACCAGAGTCCTGTTGCCCTGCAGCGTGAAGCTAAACACGACGGGCGAACACGACCATCATTCAGAGGCGTGCGGGACGAACGACGGAGAGCCGAGCGTGTGTGCACCGAGCGTTCCACTCACTGCTCGTCGCACGAGTAGGTGATGCTGCTGCCAGTGGTGACGTTGCCCTCCCACTTCCCGTTGGGAATCTGATCAGGACGCTCGCATTCCTCACCTGTGAACAGAACGAGAGAAGCAAGGATGCCACCGGGTTCTTGACGCACCCACGTGCACTCAAAGTGATGCGTGCGTGTGTGTGTTGAACTTCTTTCACACCGTACTTAGCCAACCGTGCAGTGCCGGATTATCGTAGTAGCAAAAGTAGCTACAAATGTAGAAGCTACACGTGTCGTAGCTACTAGTCTACTACACGTGCAGCTACTACACGTGCCGCCAACTACACGTGTAGTAGCTACACGTGTAAATGAATGGAAGAACCGAGACGTCAACTTTATCTAAGCTTCCGCAATGTAGTGCTGGAGCATTGAAATGTCAATGCCAGAGTGGACGTCCCTCGCCAATCCATCCGCTGCGTCACTTACGATTGCACCGCCGGTGGTCCGTGTCCCAAGTCGTCCGGCCACCCTCTTGCTTGCAGGTCAGATAAAAGCCGGGCGAGGGAGACCTGTAGTACTCGTCGCAGTAGAAGTAGGCGTACCCATCTACGCTGTAGAGTTCCCTGCGGTCGTAAGCTACGGCAAGCTGTGCGTGACGCTGTGGAGGTGGTTTTCCGCAGAACGCTGAAGGGACGGAGAAATATAATCACGGTTGCACTTTCCACTCCTCCTGATAATATCATTCACAAACAAACCGTTGGAAATGTACTGCAGTGAACGTTCGTGATTATTTGCAGAAATAGGAAATTGGTGCATGTGAAGTGAGGAAGACCCTGTAAAGGAGACGAGATAGAGAGGGAGAGTGAGTAACTCACGGTCGCACGCAGGATGCAGTGACGACCACTCCTTAGTCTCTAGGCAGGTGAGCGTGCTCTCACCCTCCAGTCTGAAACTAAAACATCATCATTGCTGGAAGTTAATTCAGCAAACACATACCGTATACACTAGCGAACGGTCTTGTTTTTACAAGATAAATATATCGTGAGACATGAAGCATAGCTCGCCTTAGCAATTTTTTCCATGCACATGGGTAATGCTTAAAGTCTCACGACATATTTAGTTTGCAAGCACAGAGAGTCAGCTGGTAAATATCGCGATTGTGAATTAACTTAGAGTGACGGCTTGTCTAGCACGGCCTGACATGTTACGCACCGCTTTCAACAACCACAGAGCATTTTAGAGTGTCCATAAATGACCTCAACTCAGATGTACATATGTGTGTATGTATGTTGAACTTATTTCGCACCGTACGTAGCCAACCGTGCTCATTGGATGTGCGCGGAGAAGGACAACAAGCCTTCGGCTGAGCTTTTGCTTTGATTGGCCCAAGGCCCAGCAACCAAAACAACGAGAAGAGACAATTTTTTGTTGCGAATTCGGTAACAAAACGAACTCAATATTTCAAGAGCCGCAACGCACCATGGGGTGAATACAAAATGGCGGCGTCCTTAACAAACGACGTCACGGAGCTGCAGGTTGACGACCGCTTGGACTCGAGGAAATGACCGCGAGCGGAAAGAAAAAGTTTTGTACGATCCACGCCTCTACGAAGACAAGTCCCTCCCGGAGCGCTACGCTCTCGGTATTGCCCGGGCCATCGCACGGGTGAGGGGGCACGAGTGATTTGGGATCGTTGACACAAAAATGTCCCCCTGTGTGGATAAGAGTGAGGGATCTGCAAGCGGCACCGACATCTTCCTGCGAACGGGGCGGTGTCACGGAAGTGCCGGCGCGTTCTTCACGTTGCTTCAATATTTAACTGGAGTTGGTCTCAAAAAAATTGTAAAGCAAGTGCAATTCTGATAATTGTTTTTTTTACCCTTCTATCTGGCAACAAAACTGACACCTTTATTTTTACAAGGAGTCATGTTTGCATAGACCACAATACCTGTAGTCATAATGCAAACAAAAAACATAACTCTGATAATGTATGCACTGTCCTTGAAGTTGATTGGTCCACACCCGAGACAGCTTTCCTTAGAGCCTAGTCTCACATGGGTTGGACCAGATGACGCCAAAATGCGCACAAATCAAAGACAATGCACCATCAGAGTATGAGAGCTCGGGTTAAGCATTTACACCATTGGAACCTCATTTGCCAGTAAAAAATATGTAAAAAAAGGTGTCAGTTTTGTTGCCAGATAGAAGGGTAAAAAAACAATTCTAATTTTTTTACTGGCAAATGAGGTTCCAATGGTGTAAGTGCAATTCTATTCTAGATTTGAAGCTTTCGTGACTGCAAGGATTCATATTCTTATTTCTTTCGGTAAAGTCACGTAGGTAAAAACTGAAATTAATAAAAAATTGTTTTCTTTTTATTAATTTCATTTTTTACCTACGTTTTATTTTTATTTTACCTATGTTTTCTTTTTATTAATTTCATTTTTTACCTACGTGACTTTACCGAAAGAACTAAGAATATGCAATTCTATTCATCCATACTCATCCGCGGGTTATAGCTCAGATAGAATGCATCAAATTTGAATAAACGAACAAGGTCACGAGAAACCGCCCATGTAGAAACCCCTACAAATCCGGATAAAGGGAGTTCCGCTGCACTGCTGGCTGAATATTTATCAAAGCAGTGCTTCGCGCACTGTGAATTCAAAGCAGTTCCACTCACTGCTCGTCGCACGAGTAGGTGATGCTGCTGCCAATGGTGACGTTCCCCTTCCACTTCCCGTTGGGAATCTGATCAGGGCGCTCGCATTCCTCACCTGTGAACAGAACGAGAGAAGCGTGGATGCTACCGGGTTCTTGACGCACTCATGTGCATTCAATGCGATGCGTGCATACTGAGCGTCTTCCGCATCGTACGTAGCCAACCGTGCTAATCGTAGGCGCGATGCAGTCGTGCGATGCGATGGCACTGCGGGGGGCTCAATGAGGTCGGAGAGAGTTACGGTGGCTCTGCTCCGCTGAGCTGTGGCTCGCATGAAGGTCAGCTGGAAATGCAACTCTTCCACACGTTTCTTTGTTGACGCCTTCAAATGTCGCACAGCAGCCTAAATGAAACACTGCAACTTCGATGCACCTATATTTAAAGTGGTGGCATGTAATGGAGCCTTTCTCATCAATCATGGCCCATCTGTCAGCATAAATACAGTACAAATTTAGATTTAAAGCTTTCGTGACTGCAGGGATTCATCTTCTTGGTTCTTTTATTATTTCCCTTCTACGTGACTTTACCGAAAGAACCAATAATATAAATACAGTACAGTTGTTTCTTTGTTGCAAGGACTTAGTGGTGAACTGAAATAGACTTTATATTTTAGCAGGTAAGGCCCTACTAAGCTGTGTGGCTGTTTTTCAGAAGCGACCTGGCTGCCACAAATGATAACACTGGTCAACAAAAAAAAACATGTTTTTCTGGCCTGGACTTTTGCAGCTGTTTTAGACTAATTTCAGGGTGCTGATTCCAAATCTGATCTCAGATTTGCTCTATCACATCTCATTTTATGCTATCGGCATACCCCATTTTCATTGATTTTACATGAAATTAACTCTGTCACTTATGATTGCAAGTTGTTGCGAGTCAGTGACTGCTTTAGTGTTAAAATATGGTGCTGTATTTTTAGGATAGTGTGTTTATAATATTATTTTATGTAGATATCCACATTTATTTAATATTTTTCTTCTGCAGTTTTTATTGAAAATGCAATATTTTATATCTCAAAAACCTGATGTGATAGACAAAAACTGATGCCAGATTTGGAATCAGCACCCCAAAATTACCTTATAACCGTTGGAATACCTTATGTCAGAAAAAGTGCGTTGACCAGTGTAATCAACGAAGCGGCTTATCGTGTGGGAATGTATAGCAGCCAAATACTCTAAACACGTTTACTAAACGTGGAGGGAAAACCGGAGGACCCTGGAGGAAAATCCACGCGACCACTGGGAGAGAAACATGTCAACTCCAAATATGCAGGCGTTCAGGGTAGTGATCGAACCCACGACCTCTTGTATATCAGGCGAGGTTGTTAACATCTCCTAGCCACCGCGATGTAGAGTGGTATAATGCTGTGATTCATGCGTTTCAGGTGTCCCATCCAAGACTGTAATTGATTCCCCCGGTTGATATATGTATCGACATAAATGGTTAATTTCAGTCTATTGTATTACTATATTGCATATCTTAAATTAAAGTAAACTACTCACCCGAAAATGTTGGCCTACTCGCGTGGCTAATTTGACCCTTGGGCTACACCCATTTTAAACTTTTAAAACATCCTGCCTCAGCAGCTTTCCCGCTATTTTTTCTCCTGATGATGATTGCTTGTGTTGCGATCAAAACATCGTAGTTTTTTTATTTTTTTTATTTTCTTTGAACCTATCTACGTGACTTTACCGAAAGACCCAAAAATATGAATTCCTGCAGTCACGAAAGCTTTACGTCAAAGTATGGAGTCCATTATTTACCTGGGTGAAGTTCGATAGTTATTCCAGAATTTGCTCAGTGCTGCAGACCAAGGTAAATGGTGCAACACAGTTCTAAATATACTGGTAGGAACCTCTGGTTACACCAGCCCACAGGGGATTATTGTGTCCGTCCGTCGTGCAGGGAGGGGCTGGGTGGGGAGGGGAGGGTGAGGAGGGGCTGGGTGGGGAGAGTGGGGCTGGGTGGGGAAGGGAGGGTGGTTAGGGGCTGGGTGGGGAGGGGCTGGGTGGGGAGAATGGGGAGGAGCTGGGTGGGGAGAGTGGGGCTGGGTGGGGGGTGGGAGGGGTGGGGCTGGGTGGGGAGGGGCTGGTCACCCCGTGGTGCCCTTATAAAACTCAACGTTTAACCTACTCACGCCTGCTTGTGCCCGCCCTCATAGTCGGGCATATTTGCGGAATACACCATGCCGCCGTTGACCCTGGCCATTGACCGAGCAACCCAACGTTCCTACCAGCTCCCTCGGCAGGAATGTGCTTATGTAAACACACCTATTGTAAGGTTGCAGCATTCAACATCTGTGAAAATGTCCACCCTCGCTAATGCATCAGCTGAATGACTTACGGTTGCACCGCCGGTGGTCTGTGTCCCAAGTCGTTCGGCCACCCTCTTCCTTGCAGGTCAGGTAAAAGCCGGGCGAGGGAGACCTGTAGTACTCGTCGCAGTAGAAGTAGGCGTACTGATCTACGCTGTAGAGTTCCCTGCGACCGTAAGCTACGGCAAGCTGTGCGTGATGCTGTGGAGGTGGTTTTCCGCAGAAAGCTGAAAGGACGGAGAAATTTCATCACTGTTCAAATTTCCATGCTCCTGATAATATAATGAAAAACCATAACAGTTGGAAATGTACGAAGCATTCAACGTTCAGAACAACAGTCTGGCCCGTATTTGTACAACGAGCCCATGATAATTTGCCCAATCAATGTGTAATAAAGCTCGTTGAGGCGACTTCTGGAATCCGTCTTTTATTTAACTTGTATTACAGCTTTCCTTCACGCTGCTGACAGGCAGCGTGAGAGGGACAGATAGAGACACACACTGCCACGTGGCAATCCGGAGCCCTGCTCCCGCGTGGCCCCCTTCCTCTGTTCGTTCCCATTCTGGCCACGTGTCGTTTGTCTCCACCCCTATTTAATACCCGGGTCACGTGGTACGTTTCCACCAATCCTGGTTAGCCTCCATGGAATGGTCCAGGCTCCCTTGTAAGCTCCCGGGACCACGCCCCTGACTCGTGTCCCCATTGGCTGTGGCCAAAGCCAGCAGAACCAATCCTCTACTTGCAGCTGTCACCTTTCCATTACGTCAGGGCCACGCCCCTAGGCTTCCCCCCATTGGCTATGGACCAAGACCGGCAGAGCCAAGCATCGTGACGAGTTGTGATACGTCAACAACCCGGATATAACCTCACATTACAAATGTATGCGAAGTGAAGAAGACCCTGTAAAGGAGACGAGAGAGAGAGTAACTCACGGTCGCATACAGGAGGCGGTGACGACCACTCCTTAGTCTCAAGGCAGGTGAGCGTGCTCTCGCCCTCCAGTCTGAAACTGCAATGCAACGGAGTGTGTCAACGTAACGGTGTTCGTTCAAAATCTCATCATCTCATTTTATATTGATAGAGTGCCTTAGCTCAAAGCACTGAAAATAGTTTAAAAGCGGTAACAGCAATCGAGTGATTTAGATGACAGGGGCACAATGCTGAGAAATGAGTGACCGTGACAGAGGTCACGTGGGGGTCACGGAAGGGCTACAGGGGAGGGATGGGACGGAGTGGAGGGGGCGATGGAGAAGAGGTGGTGAGGCTTCGAGAGAGGAACAAAAGGAGATTATACATTTTGAGTCTTGCATCATATGGCCAGCAAAACGATCGGAGTTACAAGCTAAACATAGGGATCTGACGGTCCCCCGAGGACACGTGAGGAATGAGAATAAGTAGCGATGGACGTTGCCGGTAGGATTTGAACACGGACAAGTATGCTCGCCCGACCCAAAACCCTCCGGGAGTGAAACAGGATTATGGGTAACTTTATCCTCCACAAGCCTCGGGTGCCATCACAGCGGCAGAGGCAGCACCTGGGGTTACAAGGCGCTCTTCGTGGGCTGGCTCGGACAGAGCCTGGTCACAGGCGGAGCCATCGGCTCGTGACTTCAGCCAGAAGTTTCCAAGTTCGAGACTCCGCGGGGCCTTACCCCTCGTTGCACTGGAAGTGAACGGTATTCCCAACGGTGCCGCCATCGCCTTTCTTCTGGCCTCCGTGTACGTGCGGCAGCTCTTTGCACGCCCTCGCTGCAAATGCAACGGACAGATTATTTTCTTTCTAATTTACAGCTCTTCGGTGCATTGGCAAGCACACACGATATTCTATTGCACGGCACAATGATTGGTCTCTGAAGTAATATAGTGAAATTGTTAAAAGCTACTGACGTACAAGATAACCAAGACAACCTACCACGAATGTCTGTTTGTTGGGATTATAAAACTACAGAACCAACCGTAAACACATACTTAAACAGTTTATAGCCACTAGTTTTCAGCGCTGCCATTACATCAGTGTCGGTAGCTATGTTGTCTCGTGAAGACATGCAGTGTGTAAGGTAAAGGCAATTCAAAACGTTCACAAATGGAACGGTATTTAAGTGAACAAAAAAGAGTAAAATGATACAACAATTAAATGTCAAGATTACTGCGCGGCACGAAAGCAGCAGCAGCAGTAATAATTAATTTGTGATCCTCAATGAGAGGGCAACATCACTTGTCATGTGTGTGTGTGGGGGCGGTTACTCAAGCACCTTTAGAGACAAAGTGCAGGAAGACTGGGGGCCTTCAGCGCGCCACTTACGTTTACACTCTGGACGGTTATCCGACCACCTCCCGTTGGCTTGGCAGGTGACGTTGGGCGACCCTACCAACACGTATCTTTGGCAAGAAGCATCCCGTTACTTGTGGCCCATCACAACAGAGCCACACAATCACGCATCTACGTAGACCGCTTTCAATTGGGAACCTGCAAACAGGTTGAGGCCACACTTGGAGCCTTCGGGGACGGAGGTGCGTGTGAGAGTGCTCGACTGGTACATGGCAAATCGTGATGCTTGCCTCAACGGTGGTACGGTGGGCTTGTTAATCCTCAATAGTCTCCCGGGCCCACTGGATGCTCGTGTTTCCAAACAGCCATTCTCGCACCTCCGATTAGCACGGTTGGCTATGTACTGTGCGAAAGAAGTTCTATATATACACTAGCTTTACTACCCGGCTTCGCCCGGGACTTGGATTCACCACGCCCGGCCGCCTTTGTCTCCCTAGTGGCGATGTTCACACACCAGACCAATTAATTGTTTGAGGCTGAGTCGACCTAGGGGAGGCCCAGGACCGGTTCAAATAACAATTAAAATCTGCTTATCTGCGGCACACAGCGCACTCCCATCGAATGAGGGCACAGACTTAACAATAAACGGTATCAGCAGTGACGACATCTGTCCAGCGGCTGGACGATGTACCGCGTGAAACAAGCGAAGTGACAGCGACGGTAGTAACATGGGGCAACAGCAGTAGGAATTGGAGAAAGTTATCACTGAAGGCCTACGAAACAGAAGTGCGTAGGGCCTACAAGAACCTTAATCCAGCCCTGCATCCATACATTCCCACAAAAGGCCGTAGGCTTTACAAAAACCCACACCTTTTTTTTTTATCTAATACCAGAATCCATCTAAGTGGAACTAACTCAAGCACACAGGTGTTGCAATCAAAGGGCAAGCAGATTGTAAAAAATAAGATGGTGTTGAGTCCCGGATACGCTGAGCTAGGTATGTCTGAATCTCCTTTAAGTTGGCAGGTCACAAGTCAACGTCCGTAAGTGGGGCTACTCTATCGACCCTGATACGTGTGACCCCAGCGAGACACAGGGCCATCCGCCGAAAAGGATCCTTGCCAGGGACACAGACTGGGCCACATCATGAGCCATGGTCTTTCCACTGCTGGCCCATATCACGTGTCAGATACTGGATAAACCGATGACTGTTATGGCAGGACATAAGGAAGGAGATTGATAATAGAAAATGGCCTCCCATATTCAGGCCTTTAGAAACGTAACTGGTAGAGGAAGCAACATTCAACTCACCCGTCATTGCAGCTGCATTTGGCCACTCTTTCTTGAGTGCAAACAGCATTGGCTACGGTCAGAATCCCACAGTTCACGTCTGTAAACACAACAGGAGGCGATGCTTCTCAGCAGGTCCACCTCGCGTGAAAACCACGAGACAGGCATGGGAGGGGAGGGGCACACGTAGAGTTGTCACCATGTCCACTGTGGACCAAACACAGGCATATTTCTCAAAGCCCAAGTCTATCAAAGCTGTCCACATACACTATGATGATGAAGATCAACACAGCAATATCGCTACCAGATCTCACTACAAACGGATTCCTGCCGCCGACCGAGCACAGATGCCAATTCCCAGACTTCCCGGGTTCAAACCTGACGAGATGGCAACCCTAGGCAGCACATGTCTGTACTCCAAACCACCCTGTCCTTCTAGTTATGGCTGAATGAATAGCAGTGTATACGTATGAAAATATTATAATAGGGGTTTACCCTTTCTAGCAATAAAAGAGGTGTTAAGATGTCTAAACACCAAATAGAAACCTTTTTGGCAAGGAATCATGTCTGCATTAACCACACACGGTATTTGTGGTGAACATCTAAACAAACATGCTCTGATGTTTAAGTGTACGCCAAAATTAGTCCGGATAGATGTGTGTCGAACGAGAACCCATAACTAACAGGGAGGGTCTTTGCCTGTAAACATCTGGAAATGTACCAGCATGGGTTCGAGCCAACCTGACTCTGCTGATGAGACACCAAATCTCAAAACCGGTCTGGAGTGTTGCTGAAAAAATGCTGCTGAAAATATGCACTGATGCGATGTTTAAAAAAATATACATTTTTAAATTTGGAGTGACAGGTATGAGGTGTATCGTTTACTTATTTATTTTGTTCCTTATATTCTCCTCACAGTGACGCAAATTATGATTTTGTGTTTTCAAGGTTAGCCAGGAAGTGGATTCAGCACGTTCATTTCAAAATAAATATCCAACTGAAATACAAAATAAACAATCTCAAATCTGCCATACTCTTGGATTTACTTAAATGTACGGCGTATGTTCCTTCGGCTGGGTTGACCTCCTATTCAGATTTGACCTGGAGAGTCCGGGAATTGGCATCTGCGTTCGCGTGGCACAAACTGATTTGCTCCCGAGATCTGGTGTTCAACCTTATTGCAGTCTTAAATGCACAGTTTGATCATTTGAGCGAGGCCGACTGAAAAATATTTCCGTGCCTCGGTCTACGTGGGGAAAGTTGGCCACCCTTAACCTTTAGTCAGGTGAGAGCAGAGAAATTCTACCCGCTGGGAAGCAACATCTGTGTTATTGTGATTGCACAGAGGTCTGTAACTTGCATCGCACGAAGGCCGAACTTGCACACAAGGGCTCGTCTTTGTTGCTACTTTAAGTTGCCAAGTTTAACAGTGGAACGAGAGACCCGATTCAGTCCACCGACAGCGAGCACGATGATGAAGTCAAACGTTTGTGAACACAGGCAGACCTCGCTCAGTGCGACTCCACGGAACGCCGACTCGTTAGAGCGCTATTCCGTAGATGCGTTGCTGAAAAGTGCCGAGTAAAGCGAAAAACGCGTTCGCTTGAAAACAATTTCCCCATTAATGTCACGATAAAGTTTGGCGAGATGCGACGTACCACCACGACTACTACTACGCACTGTGGGATGGTGGGAAACATAACTGGGGGAACGCCACCGCATTACTGTTTCATCCCACGCATTGTATCACTACACCGCGCAGCTCAAGAAAGTAGTTCGTCATCGACCGCTCATGAATGGCGTTATAATGGCGTGCGTTCCGCATTGTGCGAAAAAGCGTTCCCAAAAGAAAGAACCGCGTTACAGCAACAGCGCATTCTAGTGTGAACACCGCAACGCGTTAAGCGAGGACTTACAGTCTATACAGTCTTTGGGTCCGTCCATAAATGACGTCACGCGATTTTGGACGATTTTTGACCCCCCCCCCCC
>JAAXLI020002706.1:1878-12434 GCA_014621495.2 Entosphenus tridentatus | reverse complement strand
TCATTCCCGCCTCCAGCCGGGATGACGTCATGTGTGTGTAGGCCCACATGGTAGTAACGCTCACCCACATGGTGACATCACACGTGTGCACACAGTAGTGATGCTACCATCATCACTACATCACCCTCCCCCATGTAAAAAATAACAGCCGTCCCGGCTGTGACAATACAGAAAATGTGTGCCTCCAACAACAACATCAATAAATAACCGGCGACGATAACAATTACCGCGAGAACATATGTACACACACCGAGAGGGGGGGGGGGGGGGACGGGGAACCAACAACAACACATGTACACTGAGAAGAACTGGTCAACCCCGCTTATCCCTCAGCACAACCCATCCATGTGAAATTGTACGCACGCACCGACTGGTGAATGCGACTGTTCGACAACGGTGTAGGCAAACAACAAGGTGTGAGAGTTATGCACAGCGGCCAATCTTCGAACCAGTTCGCGTGGCCGAGCCCCCAGGGGAGGCAAGCACGCTCTCCCTGGAGGTCCTGGGGGAACTTTGAAAAAGGCCCAAAAAGGGCAGGGCCCCTCCCCAGGAGTTGGGCAACAGGATGAGCAGGAGTGATGTATGGGCGCTCCACTCCCCCCTTCAAGTCCACATCCAGTCAGCACAACCGGTGACTCCAAGGGCGGCAGGTGCAGGAATCCTGTGACGAGAAAAAACCACCTCCTGAGGCACAGCATCACGAGCCCCCGCCTCAGCTTGTCGGACACAACAGCCACCCGGCCCAGGGAAGTGGAGATGATCGTATTCCCCCCGGCGGAAGAAAGAAAAACAAAAATACATAGATTCCGACGCGTTGGATGCACAACCAACACCGGTAATCAAACCAAAATCACACAACCACCCCATGGATGGCAGGATCTCACAGCACTTAACATTCCAGACGTCTCCCTATGTCCCAGGTCGAGAAGTCGCACTTCAGGGTCGACCCATGTACTGGCTCAAGGAAGCCACGCTTCAGGGTTGAGCCAGTATGTTGCACCCAAGGTACAACACGTTGGATGTTGTACAACATCCCGGGTCAAAGAAGGCATGCTTCCAGGTTGACCCATGTACTGAGCAAAGAAGTCTCACCTTCAGGGTTGCCCTAGTATCTACATTTTTTTTTAATGAAAATATGTTAATCAACGTGGCACAGACAAAAAAAATGCCTGCTCTTGCCCAGAAATAGTTCACACATGTAACCCCCACATCTCCGAGGCCACCCGTGTACGTACAAAATGGCGGCCGCATGCGCGACTCGTGTCAGCACGGCTTCCCGCGCGCGCCCAAAATGGCAGCCCAATGCGCGAACATCGCCGCGGTTTCCCGCGCGCGTACAAAATGCGTCCCAACGCGCGAACATCTCCGCGATTTCCCGCGTGCGTACAAAATGGCGTCCCAACGCGCGAACATCTCCGCGGTTTCCCGCGCGCGTATAAAATGGCGTCCCAACACGCGAATATCGCCGCGGTTTCCCGTGCGCGTACAAAATGGTGGCCCAGCAGCCCTCACTGAGGAGCACCACAGACATTACCTGTCACCCGTTAGCACCCCCCCGCCTTTCCGACGTGGCGTCTCCATCCTAAAACCGTGCACGTCGGCCATATCGGGGGGGAATTTCCATGTTACCACCCCACCGCCTTTCCGACGCGGCGTCACAACCCGTAGCACGCGTCGGCCATATCAGGGGGAATTCTATGTAACCACCCCACCGCCTTTCCGACGCGCGTCACAACCAGTTCCACGCGTCAGCCGTATTGGGGGGAATTTCAAAGCGTGTCTCTCACCAGGCTCGCATATCAGCGTTCGGCTGTACAAAATCGAGCTGGGAGGATACATCGATCACTCTCTCCAAGACTCGCATTGCAGCATTCAGCTGTACACAATCGAGCTGAGGAGACACCTCGCTCACACGCTCCTACTCGCAATGCAGCCCATGGCTGCATGCAATCGAGCGGAAGGAGCAACAACAGACAGGAACCCACTGGTCCTGCCCACCAAAGCAACTCACCATAAGCTCCCTGAGCCTCTGTTTCACTGTTTCAGACGCGCCTCGGAGTGTCTCAAACTCCGGGCCGTCAGGTCAAGCCGCCAGCCACAGCATGACGGGACCACAACTCCCTGAGCCATGTGAGCGCACAGCCCACTAGGCTAGACACGCCACGGAGTGTCTCGAACTCCGGGCTGTCAGATCAAGCTATCAGCCATAGCATGACAGGACCACACTCATGTTAACACACAACCATAACAGGGGCATTCTGTGCAGAATCTTTGCCCCAGATAAGCCACAGCCAGCAGCACAATCCAATCACTGGCCCCATATGTCGTCACAATCTAACGATCCGTACCAAGGAACACAACAATGCACCTCACAATTATTTTCCGTGCAGAGAAACATTATATGCAGTACATACAGTCCGCACATCGCGATCGCGAGAAAAGCCCCAGACAATAAACACATCGTTAACAAATGTGGCACATCGCAATCACACAACAACAAAAAATGTAGATTTGACCAACAAAATAAACCGATGTCACACTGCGAGCTAATAACACGGCAACCCACGGGGACATTAAAGGGCCTCGGAACACTCGACACAACCGAATTAATCATTAACTGCCCCATCAAGATAGCGATCCTGATGCCGTAACCTTGCACATACAAAAAAAATTCCAGAGCAACACACGAGCACAAACGCCGCGTTAATTCTACACTCACACAGCCAAAAAACCCAGGTTCCACAGCTCCGCAAGCACAAAAAAACCCCCCCGCAAAAATGACCCAGCGTGCGTAAGATGGATGAGATGTGTTGTTAGGGCCGGGTGCATTGTGTCACGACTCGCCTGAGAGACTGAGGGACGGAGGATGGCCTGGTGGAACTTGTAGAATCTTGGATGGCGAGCACGGCATCCCCTTGAAACAGGATGCCACCAAGACGGCCGAAAATCTCCCTCCGCAGGAGTTGAGAATGGCGGGAACCGCGTGCCGCGCGTAGCCGCGCGTGGCCGCCAAGATGGCGGCCATGCGTGCAATGTGCGCGCGCGGATTTCCCGCGCGAATTTCCCGCCCAGGCATCCGCAGCGGCGGCGGCATCCTCTCCTCCAGCTTCGGCGCTCTCTCTTTCCCGATGGCAGCGAAGCAGCGACGTGATGTGCGCCCTGCTGCCCCGCCTGCAGCTCTATCTCCCTCCTTCACCGGGGCTGCAGACCCCGGGGCTGCCCTGAAGATGATTTTCCCGCCGTGTCCGTCGTGTGAAAGCATCAAGGTAAGTTGTAGTAATCGTGCGTATTCTATACTGACTAGGATAACACCTAACGCTAGCCACTTCTGACACCAAATGTAGTGGGTTCAATCTAGGCGCACACTTATTGGGAGGCAACACTTGTTTATTAGAACATTAAGTATAACACTGTACCTTACACATAGGGTGGTGACCACCGATCTACTCTAGCTAACACACACTTCTCCACTCTCAGCTACTATAGCGTGACCCAGCCATGTGGGCTACTGGCAGGTCCGCTGACTGGAGGGCCTTGACTCTTCTTGGCGTCTACTCGATGCATCTTCGTTCTTGATACGGGCAGCCCCGAACCTTGCGAGGCGGCTGCTTATATGGGCCTCCGCGTGCCCTGGCCCCACCCCGGCCACGCCTCCCGAGTCCAGAACCGGCCCTGACGTCATTCCCGCCTCCAGCCGGGATGACGTCATGTGTGTGTAGGCCCACGTGGTAGTAACGCTCACCCACATGGTGACGTCACACGTGTGCACACAGTAGTGATGCTACAATCATCACTACACATGAACACGGGACTGCTGGAGGACAAAAAGGTGGTGGAAGAATTTGTCAGGCACTACGAGCAATGGAGGAGCCTGCGGTGCTGCTTTGGCACTATAGCTGAATGGTGGGGAATGGTGAAGGGGCGAATTAAGACCTTTTTCCAGACCCAGAGCAGAAGAAGGAGCGTAGGGGGTGCGTTGCGGAGATTGAATGAGAGATTGGAGGGAGCGTATAAACTGATGGAACTGGGATTCCCCGTCATGGGAGAAATAAAGCAACTAAAAGATAGGATCTCTGCTTTGTTGGAGAAGCAGGCCGTGCAGCTTGCTTTCAGGGCACGGGTGAAGGCGGTCGAGGAGGGGGAGCGATGCACGCGTTTCTTCTTTAAGAAATGCAGGAAAGCGGACAACACAATCCGAGAATTGGTATGCCCCAGATTAGGTAGACTCAAGCACACAGATGAGATAGTGGAGGCCGCCAGAGGTTACTTCAAGGAATTGTACAGGAGTAGGCAGTCAGACGAGGGGGCACGGAGCACATTTCTAGGGGAGGTAGATAGGGTTATTGGGACTCCAGAGGAGATGAACAAGCATATCCAGGGGGCAGAATTGGATGAGGTGGTGGGGGGATTACGTCGGCACAGAGCACCGGGGGACGACGGGATACCGGCCGAATTCTATGTTACGTTTTGGAATACCATCAGGGACGACATGTGGCAGATGTATAAGAAAATTACGGAGGAAGGCCCTGTGCCAGATTCAATGACAAGAGGGGTCATAACCCTTGTATACAAGGGGAAGGGGGAGCGCAGTGACCTCGGGAGCTGGCGCCCGATCACCCTGCTGAACACCGATTATAAAATCCTGGCCAAGGTTATCGCGGTGCGACTGGGGAAGGTGGTGGGGGAGGTGGTGGGGTCTGACCAGACGTGTGCGGTCCCGGGCAGGCGGATATCAGATAACCTCGTCCTGTTGAGGGAGGTGGTGGAAACCACTGTAGGGAGGGGTCACTCATTGGGAATACTCAGTTTAGATCAGGAGAAGGCATTTGATAGCATCTCGCATGATTACCTGTTCGGGGTTTTGAGGCGAATGGGGATGGGGAAACAACTTATTGATTGGATAAGGAAACTATATCATAAGCTCACAGGTAGCCTGCTAATAAATGGAGTCCTCTCGGAAGGGTTTCCAATTGGGTCCGGTGTGCGGCAGGGGTGTCCGATGTCGCCTGTGTTATTCATAATGTGCATGGAGCCTTTTGCCCAGGCTGTCAGGGGAAGCCGGCTGATTAGAGGGGTGAGCATGCCAGGGTGTACGGAACCAGCAAAAATTGCAATGTATATGGACGATGTTGTCATTTTCTGTGGGGATGTTGCTTCGGTATGGGAGGCCCTAGGGCTCGCGGATAGATTATTTTTGGCCTCAGGATTAAAGGTGAACGTAAGCAAAAGTGAGTTGCTGATATTCGGTGACCCCAGGTTATTTGAGGGCCGCCCGCCAGGTATAACAGTCCTGGTGGAGGGGATCAAAATCTTAGGAGTCACGTTCTATAGGGAGGACTCTGCGACAAGGAATTGGAGGGGAAAAGAGTGCATGGTGAGGGGCAGGCTGGCTGGTTGGGCAGACAGGTGCCTTTCAATGTAAGGTAGAATGCTGGTCTTGAGGGTGGAAATCCTCCCGGTACTTATCTACCTGGCCTACGTGTTCCCGCCGGGGGCGCAAATGGCAAAAAGGTTGGAGCGCCTGTTCTTCAAGTTCATCTGGGGGGGAGGGATGGACCGAGTGAAAAGAGAAACAATGTACAAACGTGCCGAGAACGGTAGGAGGGGGGCCCCGAATGTCGAGTGCATCCTCGACACGATTTTTGTCTGTAATACGCTGCGACTATATTTCTCCAATGGGCTCCAGGTGAAAGCCTCGTATTAAGTAATGTACAGACTGGCGTGGCTCCTGAGGCGGCTAAGCATGGCGTCGTTGCCACGCGGCACCCCCCTGGCTTGGCCTCAGGGGTGGTTGTGCACCGCGGTAAATGAATACATCACGAAGTACGAGCCGGACCGGACACGGGGGTCGTGGGTTCCCAGGGAAGTCCTGGCGGAAATGTCGAAAAAGGAGGTCTGTACAGAGGTGCCAGGTGCTCGGGGTACCCAGCCCCGACAAATTTGGGAAAATGTAACATCGGCAGGCCTGAGGAAAAGGCAGCGGGACTTATCCTGGCTGGCCGCATGGGACAGGCTAGAATGCAGGCTATTTATGTGTTCCCGCAGATTGGCCCGTTCTCCTGTTTGCGCGAGAGGCTGCGGCCTGGGAGAGAGCGTGGCTCATGCCCTCGTACAGTGCCCATTTGCCCAGGAGGTGTGGGAGTTAAGTCGACCCCTGCTGTCCCATTTTTGCCCCGTAAAGGCCACAGCGCCTAATATAATTTGGGGGATGTTCAGGCAGAGGGCGGGTGAGGTCTGGGCTCAGGCATGGGCCGTCATAGGTGCCGTAAAAGAGGCCCTGTGGACGGCGCTCCAGAAGCTGATTAAGGGCGTCTATTTGTCGCCTCCCGAGGTATACCGACTAGCCAGGGGGCTGTTAGAAAGGGTGGTAGTGGTGGAGCGGGAGACAATGGGCAGAGAAGCCACAAACGCAAAATGGAGATGGCCATTACCTCCGTGTGGCATAGGTTGAATTGTGTTGGTTGAGAAGGCTCTCCGCCGTGGAGGATGGGTGAATGAGTGTATCCTCCTTCGCGACGCTGAACACTTTTTTGCCTTTTTGCTTAAAGGGTGTGTAGGATGGGGAGTTCTATCGCGACGTATTCTGCGCATCTGTAAGGGCGCTGGTTGTTACAAGGATCCCCTGTTTTCGGGTTATGGTCACGCGGTCTCCTGTTTTTTTTTCATGTTATTTTTGGCTGTTCAAGGTAGTGGTCTACCAATGATTGAGTAATGAAGGAATTTCAAGCAGCTCTCGGCCCTTTCGATGTGTAGGATGGGAAGTTCTATCGCCTCACACTCTGTGCTACTGCAGTAAGGGCACTTTGTTACGAAAGGATCCTCTGTTTCGGGTTGTGGTCATGCGTTCTCCTGTTTTCCCTGTTTTCCTTTTGGCTGTTCAAGGAAGCGGCCTTCCCGTGATTGAGAAATGAATAAAACTTTTAAATAGCAATTACCAGCGAAACGTCGTACTCAAATTGTAAATGTTGTGGTTTCACGCTTCAACACACCGGTGGGCTAAAGCAGTGAACTATTTGTCTTTTGTCAACGTGACACTTTTTTACTGATTGGCCGTGTCAGGTGGTGGAGGGTTACGACACATTTATAAATAACGCGATCTAAACCCAAAAACGTTTATTATGAAGAAAATTAATAGATAACGACGTTTTGATCGCAACACAAGCGACGGTCGCTTGTGTTGCGATATCTACGTGACTTTACCGAAAAAACCAAAGAGTATGTTCTCATAAACTTTAACAGTTTTGAATACTGTATGTATTTATTTCAATAATAATAATACAGAATTTTACCGATCATATCTATTTTTTATTCTAGTCACATTTAGAAACGGGTTTTGAGATTAACCTAAACGATATTACAATGAATGTTGACATTTGCAACCTAAATCCGTCGTATGTTATTCAGATTTACCTCAGAATCCTAGAGTTATGTTAAATTCTTCATCAAACGACTTTGTCCATGCAAGCTGTAACATTATCCCACTGTTCCCTGCCTCATACTAGAGTGCATTTAATCTACCCAGTGACTTTATTTCACGTGCCTGAACACAGAATTAACACTTTTACCTCAGCCCGTGTCTCACCGCTGTGAATGTGATGTTGGTTTTCTGCCAAAATTCCGAGATGAGAGGGCAGGAGAATGGGGCCTGAGTAGTCTCCTGCTTTGGGGTGAGCATTGGCTGGTGATGCAGTTCATAGCAACCTGATGACTATTTCATTCCTGTCAACCCATGCGGTTTACTCGTATTTTTGTACAGGGAAATTGAGTTTTTAGGTCCATACGGCATACAGCCGTTTCAGTACGGGCAAAAAAACAGTTTTTTTGTCTAATTTTGTGTTTCTCCCTTGTTGATGGGACTTTGCAGGATTAATGTTGAGATTTATAAGGGCACGAGGTAAACAGTGAGGTATGAATTGGTCTGTAATGAGATAGGCGCTTATAAAGGGTTGACAGGAATGCTAATTTAATAGGGGGTGGTTTTCCAAGTATAAATGAAACCATGTGCCACATATGATGCAGGTCTGGTACTAATCTGACTATCTCCAAGATACATGGTCTGAATGGTAATCCGGGTATTTTGCTCAACATGTGTTATGCAGAAGTTTCAACAATTATTTGTGGGCTCTTCAGGCTTTCATATACATTAAGGGGCCGTCCATAAATGACGTCACGCACCGAGGGGGGGAGGGGGGTCAGACATTTGTGACGATGTGTGACGAGGGGGGGAGGGGGAGTTTGAGAAATGTGATGTCACATCAAAATGCACAACTTGAAATATATATTTATTAAAGATAATTGTTATAACAATACTAATTTTGATTCATTTTCATTATTAACTATTTGATTATTCAAATTTAATAAGGTCACCTTTTATTTATTCCATGAAGGAGCATTTTGCTTCTCCATGGGAGAATGGAGAAGCATACATTTCGGGGGGGGGGGGGCAAAGCTTTGTGACTCAAAATTGGAGGGGGGTCTGACTTAGAGTGACGCCGTGTGACGAGGGGGGGAGGGTCAAATTTCGGCAAAAAATCGCGTAATGTAATTTATGGACGGCCCCCAATTCCCTCGTTATTCATCGACTTGCTATCCACGATTTTGCGAATTGCATCTGGAACTCTACGCACCTTATTCTTTGGTTATTTCAGTAAAGTCACGTTGATAAAAAAAAATACGAATTAAAAAGAATACGTAATTTTATTTTTTCTATCTACGTGATTTTACCGAAAACCCCCAAAAATATTAATTCCTGCAGGCACAAAAGTTTAAAGTTAAAATTTATACACGACTTGCATCGAAATAAAAGTTATAAGATAAAGTGATGAGGGATAGTGTGATCTGAGAAAGTGATGATATTTAGCGATGAGAGATAGTGTGAGGGAATATTGTAATACCAATACTGTGTCACCGAGTTGGCAGCTTTAAAAAAGGTGTGCCATGATGTTTGATTGACTATTGTCCAATGGGGACCCCCGCCAGGCCATCTTCACCGGCCCCAGCCTCCACCTAATAGCCGATACATTTGTAGTGTTGTAAAAGACGGACTTTTAAACTTCTTTATGGCACACACTGTTTATTATCTTAATACACAGTCCCTATCACACAAAGGGGTATATGGTCCCCTCACCCGTTACCCTGAGGAGACACAGCCTCCGGACCTTGCAGGCTATCAAATCTCCCAGGTATCCCAGCGTCCTCTGGCTGGACCTAGGGGATCTCTCCCCGGCCACTGGTTACACTGAGCCCTAGCCCTGATAAGGGCTAGAGGGCTTGGTCCAGGGTTCTAGATGTCTTCGGCCGACTTGGGTCTTCGTGTAGCAGAACTGGCCAAGAGCTCTCAGCGCTCTGGCTTTTATACCTGTTCGTAGCCGGGTTGTCCAATCCCCGGCCACCTTGTGGGACCCTTCGATTGGTCCTTTCCAATCTGGCGTTTGGATCCTACCTCACCCCATTTGACCCTGACCGTTTGATTGAGCGGGAACACCTTGTTTACGCTCCGCTCTCTCACAGTTTGCGAACAGCGAGTAGTTAACACCACTACACATTTGTAGAGATTGCATCACTACCAACAATAATCACCTGACGTGGTGGACACCACGTGATATGGATTATCAGGAAGTAAAAACAGCCCTCTGATTGGTACTTAACTTGCCTGAAAGAGGATTGGTTAGAGGCAGGCAAATTGAAGGGGATTAGATGAGAAATCCAATTTAACCTTATGGCGGGACCCCGCGGTCCTGAATAAACGGAAGTCAATTGAACCTTATGGCGACTCAATCCCACCGCGACCCACCAGAAATCAATTGGAGTGTCGCCAACGTTTTCTGAACACCCAAATGTAAGAGGCGACCGTGGGTTTCCCACACAACCTTACCCCGCAGGGAGGTTGGCACAACCAACTTGTAAGACTGAGAACCCCCATCCCAATGCAGGAGAACGCAATCCCGATTGACAAATGAGACGGGACCCCTCTGCCCCCCATCACCATTCGAATTCTTAGCCCGGCGGTGGAGGCAAGGGCGAGGTTGGAAAGGTGAGGGTAGAAAAGCTAGCAGTAGAAAAGTTAGCGGAATCCTAAGTGTGAGTGTGTGAAGACTAGCAGTAGAGAAGCTAGCAGAGTATATAGCGAGAGGCTAGCAGTAGAGAAGCTAGCAGCGTATATGGCGAGAGGCTAGCAGTAAAGAAGCTAGCAGAGCATACGGTGGGAAGCTATCCGAGTGTGTAGTGGTAGGCCAGCAACGGGGAAAGCGAAGCGAGTGGAGCGTGGCAGGCAGGCTAGCAGTAGAGAGCCTAGGAGAGTGAGAGAGAGCAGGCTAGCAATAGAGAGGCTAGCAGTAGAGAGGCTAGGAGAGTGAGAGAGAGAACAGGCAAACAGTAGAGAGGCTAGGAGAGTGAGAGAGAGTAGGCTAGCAGTAGAGAGGCTTTGAGAGTGAGAGAGAGAACAGGCTATCAGTGGAGAGGCTATGAGAGTGAGAGAGAGCAGGCTAGCAGTAGAGAGGCTAGGAGAATGAGAGAGAGAGCAGGCTAGCAGTAGAGAGGCTAGGAGAGTGAGAGAG
>JAAXLI020002703.1:0-12020 GCA_014621495.2 Entosphenus tridentatus | reverse complement strand
GGGGGGGGGCTCGTGCCGTGAGTGGAGGCGAGGGGGGGGGCCTCGTGCCGTGAGTGGAGGCGAGGGGGGGCCTCGTGCCGTGACGGCGGGCTGCCTCTTCTCTCGCGGTGACCCTGAACCCGCGACGTTTCTCTCGCATGACCGCGTGGGTCATTGCAGGTTGAGCTGAGCTACCCGTTAAGCTGCATTTGTTTCGCCACGTGACTGACATTGTTGACATTGTTGGAGGTGGCAAGCAAAGGCTGCTTGATGTTTGTGAGCTACGGCGAATGAACTTGAGAGGCGTTGTGGACAACCGTTTTGACCCGTGTAATGTTTAAGGTGTCCATGCTATAACTTCATTGGGAAGACTTTTACAAGCCACATTTGATCCTGTGTTTTGGTGTCATCTTCCCACGTGGCTGTACAATGATTGAATGATTCGATTTTTTCAGTATCATACGTCATGTTTATACGTCACCTCCTGTGTCCAGTTGATCTCGACACGAGGACATAGGGCTATTTGAGATACTAACAAGATAATTGCTCGGTACGGTCGTGATTGCAGACAACTCAGTCATCGTTTTCTCAACTAAACGCTTTGCGGCCAGTAACGGCGCTGTGGGTTATCGCGTTATTTTTAGGACACCGCTCAATTTCATCATCAGGGACTGCGATGTGCCCCTTGACTGTGTCGGAGTGAATCTCGCGTGCCCGCCCCCCCCCCACACAGTATAGATCTGCACACGCCCCCCCCCTCGTCCGCAGCACCTCGGACGCCCGGCAGGGTGGAGGCGGTTGCGTAACCGCGCACCGAATCGGGCCCTGCGTCGTGTTTGAGCAGCTGCGGCGAATATTTACTTGGTGGCCTCGTCCGTCTGGGTGGTGCAATAAATCCATATTATGGGATTAGATCGCGTAAACATATAAATGTGTTGTTAAACCCGCCACCACCCGACACGGCAAACTAGTAAGGGTTGTCACGTAAACAGAACGTGCACAATTCGTTACGAGTACAGCACTAACCAGTGTGTTGGAGAGTAAGTCCACAACATTTTCAATCTGAGTACGAAGTTTCGCCAGTAATGACAATGAGCATCATCAGGTGAACAGTCAGATTTGTCCGCCTGGTGATGCTAGTTGTAATTACTGGTGAAACGTCGTACTCAGATTGTAAATGTTGTGGATTGGTCTCCAACACACCGGCGTGCTGTACTAGTAACAAATAGGCATGTTCTGTTTACGTGACAAACCTTACTAGTTGGCTGTCGAGTGGTGGCGGATTTAACGACACATTTATATATTTACGCGACCTAATCCCCAAAAAACTGTGAAAGTCTATCACGTGTTAAACTGGTGCAATAAGTCTCGCGCCTTGTCTGGCTCACCACCACCCTGGCCCCCAATCCTCCTCCTCCTCCCGTCTCACCCTCAACCGGCTCCTCCTCCTCCTCTGCGGGATGGTCTGTTTGTAGTGGTGGTCAGGTGGGCACCGTGCGTCCAACGGCGTCATTCATCTCCGAGGGGTCGAGAGTCAGCGTGTGCCAGCACCTCCACACGGTCCACTTGTCAACATCATCCGCCCCACTCCCCTGCCCCAGCACCCACCACAAGTTCCGTCTTTGTCTTCCTCTTGCCTTCCTACCTTGGGGGTTTCCCCAATGAGGAGCCGGCGCACCAGTGGGGGGGAGCCTCCCGTGAGCCTTGCTCCGCAAGTGCGCAGTATCCCCCCTCACACCTCCGTCTGACAAAATACAAAGTCGCTCTTTGGCATTCCGTTATTTTTGGTGTTCCATTATTTCCCCGTGGAGTATCGCGCAGTCTCCCGACTATAAATCGCTCAATCTATCTGGCCTTTATCTCTGTCTGCTATGAAGAAGGACCGCTCCCCGAAACGTCGCCCATTTACCCTCTCCAGGGCAGCGCTATTGACAAACGTGTTGACTCTGTTATTTGTAGTGGTGGGCAGGTGGGACAGCATTGCGGGGGTTTTCCGCGTGGCCTCAAGGGGGCGACGGAGGGGGGGGGGGTTCCGTGCCCTGTAGGGGATTCGTCTGGACACACGAGGCCAGTGCTGCTCGTCAACAGAGGCCGTCCGTCACCCGGGCGCTGTCCGTGGCGGTGCTTGAGCCCGGGCCCGTTGCCGTCCGTGCCGACCGTCGCCGCGGGCTGGTTGGTGACCTCGTTCCTGGGTACACTTGGCCGAGGCCGGACAGCCGAGTCGTAACGCTGTCGCTGCTGTTGTCCTCTACTTACAGCAGGTTCTTAGTTATTTTATGTTTATGATTGCGGTGGGAGGGGGGTGTAATTTGTGTGTATCTCTTGTCTATCATTGGTGAATAATGATTCATCTCTCCCCGCAAGCGAAGTTGCCGCCCGTGTTTGAGCGTCGGCGTGTCCCCGCCGTTTGTCTTGAGCAGAGTTCTTTGACCCAGTCGTACATTTTGTTCATGGCGGTGATTTGTGGTACAAAAAATCTGGATAAAATCTCCCTAAAATTGAGGTCACAACGATTTTTATGGAAATTCCCCGCATGTATAGACTCAGTTCTGACCAAATTAATCATCTTGTGAAATAAAGAGGATATATTCAATGAAGGTAAACGATCCGAAAACGTTGACACAATAACAATCCACAAGTTGTCACGCGAGAGCGCTATGCGTCTCTCCGCTGTGTTTCCGGGTTGTTGATCGGCACCAAACCCACCATCATCACCACCATCACCGCCACCATCGCCACTACCACCATCGCCACCATCGCCACTACCACCATCACCACCACCACGTGGGGTGCCTTCGCTCCACGTGCTCAGCTAGGCTCGATTGTTTATCGCAAAGAAGCTTCCCAGCATGTGGAACGAAACGTCGGGCCTAAGGTCCAACAACACGCGGAGCAACCCGAATGTACATCGGAGAGCTGCGACCTCCTCGTTTCTGCCGTCACCTCTGGAATTGCGCTGTCCGTGGAATTTCCCCAACGCTCTGGACGTAATTTTACTGCGACAAAGAGGAATTATCTCTCATTGGGCCTTGAATTAATAAATAACGTACATCCCTTTATCAATCAAATGTTGGATGAAGGTCTTCTCTCCAATGTTCGGCATAGGTCATTTATTGTCCATACTTCACCATTCTGGTCAGTGCTAGTTGGTGAAGGAGAGAGGCCCAGATCACTCGCCACTGATGTTAGCCGTGACCATGAATCTACTGCGCTTACCTGCTTATGAAGGTCATTCCATCTACTTGTCTTGAACTTTGAGAGGACCTGTACAGGTGTGTTCTGGAGTGATCCATACGAAACATAGGTAGCAGCCTTGGTCAATACAAGCACCTTTGGTCGGGCAGTGCTGGCTCATTGCCCCCATTTGTGCCAATGGTAACCAGGCCATCGGTGTGAAGTGATTCGAATTTGCACGCGTGTCCGGTTTGTTTGTTTAAAATTCGCACAGCGTCTGTTATTCGTTACGTGTGGTTCTGTTTGGATGCCTGCCAAATCTCTCTTGGCAAATGCGATTGTGAAATATCGCCGCTCTTCTGGCTAACGTAAAGGTAAAGCATATTTTAACTCCGAAATTCAAAGAAGTCTTCGCAAACGGTCATGCGTTTATTTCTTGGCATCTTGTGAATCCCGCCTCTGGCCCGGATTGGCACACGCGTCGATGTTGCTGCTGCTGCGGAGAGAAAGGTCAAATTATTCCCGACAATTATCCTCGTTTGAAACCCCCGTCCACGTGATTGTGTTCGGTTTAACCTCGGTTTTTTTTCCGTCTCGCTTCTCTCGTGTACAACAACAGCATCATCATCATCGTCGTAACTGTCAGAGAAATGACCCGACTGGAATAAACACGAGCCCTCTGAACACCGTGGCGGACAAGGGGTTGTGTTTTGGTCTTTTAAAAACAAAGTTAAGTGATTGGGAAAAAAAACGCTTTGCCGAGACGAGAATTTTCCATTTTCTCCATCTCACATTCACCCCTTGTGTTGACATTGTTTTTTTAATTGAATCGGGTGCTCCGTTTCCTCCCACACGTATAGACACTCATCATGAATGGCATGCAACACATTAATCTACGCGTCTCCGCGTGCTGCGGATTGCACATAATTGCGATATTTATTTGTACAACTGACGCTACAGTACTATATAAGCACACATTAGTATACAGTATTAACATAATATCATAACTGGCGGTGGTCAAATTGACGCAACTCGACGGAGACGCAGCTATGATTCTTAACCCGTCAATTGAAATTCAGAAAAAAAATCTGCGGAAGCGGGAACAGGCCGTGGCACTTGTGCGTGGCAGCGGTGCCAGACAGGAGTACTCCCGGGAGGCTTCCACATATTTCTAAAAATTAAAAACTACACAGCCGCATGGCCGCATGACCACACCACGTGACCACCGCTTGTGACCCGCTCCTCGCGACTCAATGTTGCCTCGTGGCTCTCGGCCCGATGAATATTTTTGGTATGCGGCTGCTAGGGTCGTCGAGTATTTAATTCCCATCCCCTCGTGTTCCATGATGCCACAAGAGCCGCAGCAGCAGCAGCTTTCACTTTGCATTGACATGCAGCAAACGTATTTGAAATTATGCGTGATCACTCAAACAACAGCAGCAGCAGCATCAGTTATTTGTTTACACATTTATAATTGTAGCAAAAATGCACAGGTCTGGATCAATTCAATGCTGGGGGTTGTTTGGCCGTGTTTTGTCACGCTCGTGATGGGGCGCGCGGAGTCGCGTCAGATATGACTCGCCGCTCGGGTCGCCGAGTTCGTATCGCGATGCTCTAGCCACCGCGAGACCGTTCTGTCCCGTGAGACGCAGCGTCATTAGTGGTAGGGCGCTGTTAGTCCCTGGGACAGGGAATACACACGTACCACCTGAAGTGTCAAATCGGTGGCACTGCTTTATTTACATGGCCAATAAGTGTGAGTCATGATGTAACCTGCATGATGTGACCAGGCAATGTCCACTCAGCTGGCTGCAAATTAAGAGTGGTGTACCGTGCCATTCACCACAATTTGACAAATATTATTTTATGCCAATTATTCGCCTCGGAAAGCCTCAGTCTGGAGACTTTATCCAGAAGCATCCTGCGTTCAGATCGGGATTGGCCCTGTAAAAAGATAGGGGTGTGCTGCTTCTTGTGGGAGGAAAGTGGGAGCATCCTGAGAAAATCCACCACGAAAATGAGATAACGCTCAACCATCCACACAGACGGATTCACGAACCCACCACTTGCTGTCCCGTCGTCTACTTGGCTGCCGTGTTGCGTTCTCGATAGCGTCTCTGCGATCCACCAACCCCGCCGCATGAAATTATTTCATGCCTTTTTTTATAATGAGGACAAAACAGCCAATTAAGAACACGTGGCATGTGACAATGACAGGGCCCACGTGACTGAACATTTCGGCTTTGCGTTTATTCCGTGGTTTCGTCATTAAGGTCCCTTCGATGCCACGCGGTGGTGAAGGTGGAAGGGTGGGTGGGGGGATGTTGTGTAATTTCACGTGTCGATTAATTGAGCATTTAATTAATCGAGCTGTCACAGCAGTGTAGGCCCCTAGACGTCCGTCATCCGCATAGCTCATTAAGCGTGCCATTGACTGCGTCACCACGACGCAGGCTGCACGCGCGCGTTTGTCGCCGGATACCAAATTTGGACGCGGTGTGAAGAGGGCGCAACCGGGAGTGTGACGGGTCCGAGTTCGAGTTACGAACCGGTTCTCATTACGCACGACACCTGGTGGCAGGGGCAGGAAGAGCAATGGGGGGGGGGGGGGGGTTCGTGCCACGGCGGCTGTCAAAGTGCGATCCGTCAAAGCTGAGAGGCATCATTAAGCCGAGGCGAAGTGACCGGGTGAGGTGTAGGGGGCACGGGGGGAGGGGGGATGGGATGGGGGGGGGGGGCTTGGTGGAGAGTGGTAGAGTTTCGGTGGGAGAGGGAACATCGTGAGAGGGTGGCCGTGGGACGAGACGCGTTTTGGGTCAAATCATACTTCACCACATCAGACAAGGCTGCGTGGATTCGCATCCCGCTTCGGCCACTAAGCCTAAAACCTCTTATCGTGATCATCACCAGCCGTGATCTATCCACTGCTGGACTCGAGCTCAGGCCTTCCCCATCCCAAAATCGTCGCCGTCACGTCTCTTGCGAAATAACAATCCAGCTACCACCGCAGAGAGAGCTCGTTTCACGGTTCCATCGCTGCCTCTCCGCGGTGCTTCGTCGCTGCTTGGGTTTAGCCAGGAATGCCCCCGTTGCGACCTTGACAGGTCTACACACAAGTAGTCCGGTACACGCGAGTCATAATTTAAAAATACTTTATTAGCATCGTGAGAATCACACCTGCTAGCCACGCATTACAGGTGTGTATGTGTGGGAGCGGTAGCGCAGCGGTTAGCGAATTCCTCTCCGAACCCACTGATCAGAGTTCGATTCCTGACCATGGCTAACATCACCGGCGAATGATATCAGACCTTGTCCCCTGCCTCCCCTAGATCGACGTAGACTTCAATAATTGCTTTGTGCGATTAGTGTTATGTGTGTGTAAACATCAGCACTGGGGAGACAAAGGCGGCCGGGCGTAGGTGCAATGCACACAGAGCACACCAAGAAGGAGCCGCTATGAGGCTAGATTTAGACAAAGGCAGTTTCACGCCTTTTATTTAATGAAGCCATAAGAATATTATCAATAAAGATTGATTAGGAGTGGTAGTGAACGAGCGAGCTGTGTGTGTGTGTGTGTCAGCAATATCGGCGAGTGATCTCGAGGTTGGCGGGGGAAGGGGGGGGACAGTTGAAGCGTGGGGAACGGAGCAATTTTGGACGTTGCGGTGCCGGGGCCGAGTCAGTCTGCGAAGGTGCCACGACTCCTGCGAACGAACGACAAAGGGGGCGAGAGATCAACGTCCGACTGCCCCGAGACGGAACGAGTCGATGCATGCAAAGCCCTTTTGTGACTCCTCTCCGCGCCCTGCGGAGGCTTATTTGACCACACTTCACCCACGCCGTCAGTGGAGGCGGCGAGGAACGGTCGCGGCATCGTAGAAGTGGAGTACAACAATAGATGTCGCCGGTCTGCCCTCTGCTGCCCCGCAGCGACGGCACGTGCGCGGTGACCTCGCGCCATCCAATCACGATCCAGGCTCAAGCCCCGCCCCCCGCCCCGCTCGGCTCACCCAGGTGTGACGAGTTCGACGCATTCCGCTCCGCCGTGATCATCGACGCTTTTGTTTTCGTTTTACACACAAAGACTCCGGGAGTTCGACACCGAGAAACGGACGCGTAAATACACGCCAAGAGACCGAGACTCGCCAACACAGACAGACGACGAGAGAGACAGAGAGAGAGATCGACACACCAAACACAACGACAGCACATTCAACACTCGTCACCCAGGGCGCTTGTGCCATGCTAGGTGCACTTGGAGATGGACACAAAGACAAAGATCCCCCGTGTAGCCTTCACAGACTGTTGGGGCAAGTGCTGTTTGCGAGTAGCACCTATGGAGATGCACACACACACGCAGACAGGCGCGTA
The DNA here is from genome assembly GCA_014621495.2 of Entosphenus tridentatus. Lineage (NCBI taxonomy): Eukaryota > Metazoa > Chordata > Hyperoartia > Petromyzontiformes > Petromyzontidae > Entosphenus > Entosphenus tridentatus. Next base: position 4,496 of record JAAXLI020002703.1, on the reverse strand, counting down.
GCAAGTTGGGTGCTCCCTGTGAAAGCGATGGGGGGAGGGGGGGGCACTCACGTGGGCTCGCAGGGCCCCCCGCTGCTCTGCAGGAGCCGCATGAGCTGCTGCGTGGACAGCTGCTCCAGGATGAAGCTCAGCTCCGCCGAATCGGGACTCACCCTCGGCATGGGCCCCACCGCCTCCTCCTCCTCCCCCTCCTCCTCCTCCGCGCCCCCCCGGGCTGCCGAGTCCAGCATCGCGTCCTGGTCGCTCAGGAGCCTGGGGCCCGCGGGATAGGAAGAATAGGAGGGGTACAAGGGATAGGGAGGGATGGGAAAAATAGGGGGGTAGAAGGGATTGGGAGGGATGGGAAGAATAGGGGGGTAGAAGGGATTGGGAGGGATGGGAAGAATAGGAGGGGTTGAAGGGATTGGGAGGGATGGGAAGAATAGGGGGGGGGGGGGGTAGAAGGGATTGGGAGGGATGGGAAGATATTGGAGTGGAATTAATGGGAGGGACGGGCGGACCTTGTAGGGATGGTGGATGTGAGAGGGAAGATGGGAGGGATGGGCTGGATCGGTTCACTTCCAGCTCCGAGGATTAAAATTGCGAGTTTAATATACGACAGAGATTGTTTCCAGGGCTTGTGACATTCATGTACAAGGCGTGAATAAAGGGGCCTCCGACACAGGCTGTGTGAATTCCAAATGTGAATGGCGTCATTTCACGACGCGTCACCGCCGTCGAATTGAACGTCGCTCGAATCGTGCGTTCTGGGCGAACGTGACGAGCCGCCCGGCACACACCGAGACGACCATCGTGAGCTTCGCTGCGTCACTCGACCGACAGTTTTTGTTTGATTTCGTCATCTCGGCGCACACCGCGTTATCATTTGTGGTGCAGCTGCCGTTAAAAGTGGTGCAACAAAAACAAAAACGAAGGTTATGGCGGAGACCCCGGGGTCCCATAAGCCCCCGGCTCTCGCATAAACTGCGTTGCGACGTCAATTTATGTCTGATGAAGGCGAACGATACTGTGCTCTATTCCTCTCGACGAGCTCTACACGATGCGCTAATCAAAGTTTAAAAGTTGTGTTTATGACTACGGAAATTTTGTCAACGATGAGTGCTGGGTGAAGAACGAGAGGATTGATTTCTGGTGGGTCTCGTGGCGTTTACGTGCGCGGTGGGACTGAGTCGCCAAAAGTAAATAAATCAATTTCGATTTTGACTTTTGTTTATTGGGGACCCCCGGGGTCCCACCATGCGGTTCAAATAACAACACGTCGTCTTCAACTTCTTCTACACACGTAGATACATTTAAACGTGGCCTATTATCACGTCTCCTTAATCCGTCTCCTCTCAAGCGAAGTCTGCCTTGTGGACAATGATGTTTCGCGAGTTATCACGTTTGTCTCAGATACCCCTCACGTTATAATACCCCCTCCGCGTGTGCAGAGTATGACCACGCGGCATGCAGTGGGTTCACTGACTCACCAAATGCCTCGGCTGCTGTTTACAAGCCCGTCCATTCAAAAGGGATGCATGTGTAAATCGATGCATTGATCTTAATCGATGAATCATCACATGCCTCGCAATTCGACAGTTCAGCACTGGACAGCTCCCAGTAGAGGTGCTGAATTAATGATTCATGATTCGTGGATTGAGATTGATTCTTACGCACACAACAGATGCATACGATCGTCTGTCCGATCGTTTATCGGGTGATGATGATGGAGCAGTTGACAGAGCATGATGGTGGAAATCGAGCGGCAGATTGAGCAGGCTAACGCAGCTGGCTGTGGAACTACGAAGTGGAGTCGAGTGGGTTTTGTCTAACCAGCTGAGAACGCAAGAGGACTCGAGATGGAGCTAGGAGATGGAGCGGAGTGTGGTGGAGGCAGGACGTGGGGCTCGGTGTGGTGGGTCGAGGTGCGGTGTTGCTGGGAGACGGAGCTTTTACAGTGGCCCGGCGGACCGAGTGAAGTGTGACGAAGATATAAGCAGAGATCTTGGAGATTGCGTGAGAAGTGGTGGAGCGGGGAGATGGAGCTAGGAGATGGAGCGAGGAGTGGAGGAGCCAGAAATGGTGGAGCGAGGAGGGGTGGTGGAGCGAGGGGTGGTGGAGCGAGGGGAGTGGTGGAGCTAGGAGATGGAGCGAGGGGAGTGGTAGAGCGAGGGGAGTGGTGGAGCTAGGAGATGGAGCTAGCAGATGGAGCGAGGGGTGGTGGAGCGAGAAGTCGTGGAGCTAGGAGATGGAGCGAGGAGAGGTGGTGGAGCGAGGAGGAGTGGTGGAGCTAGGAGAAGGAGCGAGGGGAGTGGTAGAGCGAGGGGAGTGGTGGAGCTAGGAGGGGTGGTGGAGCGAGGAGGGGTGGTGGAGCGAGGATGAGTGGTGGCTCTCCGGTCTCGTACTCGCGTTTGCCGCGGCCCCTGTTCCTCACGAGCCAGTCGACAAAGTCCTTGGCCGCCTTCCCGTCCAGCACGGAGCTGTAGTCGCTCGCGATCGTCCCCTCCGCGTGGCGCTTCTCCTCCGCCTGCCGCCGTGCTGGGGCTCTGACGTGGACACCACGAGGAGAGTTAGGGGCAGGGGGCACGGGGCTGTTCTATATTGTAAACGAGCTTTACTTCTCGGCTTCGCCCGAGACTTGGATTTTTGTCTTGGATTAATACACGGCCTACGCGGAGGTTTTGGGGGGGGGGGGTGCGTGACGTCAGCAGGCACACTGTGTGACGCTGCCGCATGCGGGTGACATCACAGATGTGACGTCACCGCTCACTTGCCGTGCAAAATATATCCATTATTGCGCCCCCCTCCCCCCAAATACAAAAGTTTTTTTTTAATATATACTTTTTGTATTGTGTACAGTCTGGAAGCTACCCACATGCCAAATTTTAAGTTTGTTGCATGTTGGGAAGTACGCTAAACATTTCGAACAGCCACACATATTCACAAATTTCCCTTTTAAATATTTAGATGTGATTAGTAACATCGATCCTTACCTGTGTATCGATAGTAGTGCAGTGTTCGCGTGCTATTTTTATTGAGAGACTCCTGCTGTGTGGTGATTGTGGTCTGGGACTGCTTTGGTCTTGTTTTTGCTGGCTCGCCAAAACTTACATAACTGATTAAGTATTCGTATTTTGTGATTTTCTTACCCTTTTCTCTATTTTGCACTCCTATCGCTTTTTTTGTTTTGACGCTGTTGTAAACTTGCTGACCCGCCCCATGCGGGGCATCTGTGAACAAGAGCTTCATAGCTCATCGGATTCCTCCTGCAGTCTCAATACAGTCTGATGATGTATGTTCAGTTCCTTCCCTTCATTTTTTCACCAGTGCCCGATGTCAAACACGCCATCGGTATCGCCCTGTCGGATCAATACGAGAGGAGCTCCCTCGACTGTAGGCGCTGTCTGGTGGCTAGGAGATGTTAACTCCCTCGCCAGCTATGCAGGAGGTCGTGGGTTCAATCCCGACCCTGACGCCTGCTGTATATATGGGTTAGATCGCGTAAATATAGAAATGTGTCGTTAAACCCGCCACCACCCGACACAGCCAACTAGTAAGGGTTGTCACGTAAACAGAACGTGGCCAATTCGTCACTAGTACAGCACACCGGTGTGTTGGAGAGCCAAGCCACAACATTTACAATCTGAGCACGACGTTTCGCCAGTAATTACAACTAGCTTCATCAGGCGACAGCCAGAATTAACGACACATTTATATATGTACGCGATCTAACACAACAAAACTCTTATGGATGATATTGGTCTCGAAAGCCTACGTGTCTCTCTCTTTCTCACCATCATCATTACGGTGGCTAGGAGATGTTAACTACCTCGCCTGCCATACAGAAGGACGTGGGTTCGATCCCGATCCTGACGCCTGCTGCTGTATATTTGGAGTTTGCGTGTCTCTCTTCCCGTGGTCGCCTGGAAAATTTTTTTATCCCGGTCCTTCGATTTTTACCATCCACAATTAGACTAAACACACGTGTGTTAGGGGATTTGGCTGACATCAATTTCCACGTGATGATAAGCCACTTCGTTGAGCTATTATTCGCGTTGCCAGGTCGCTACTGAAAAATAAGCTAATAGCTTAGTGGGATTTATCTGGCAAGATAAAAGAAAATAGTTAAAAAAGTTTTATTCTGGGTTCTGGGCTACAGCCTCTAACCCCCCCCCTCGCGTCTGAGTTCATCCGGCCCTGGGTACTGCCCCCCCCACCCCCCGAGACAGGGACCGCTGGGGGCGGGGGGGGTCTCGTGGTGTCCTTACCGGCCTCTCTTGGTGCCGATGAGCCAGTGCACGAAGTCCTTGGCTCGCACCGTGTCCAGGTATTTGCTGTAGTCGCTCGTGAACGTCCCCTCCGAGTGTCTCTTCGCGTTCCTCGCCTCCGCCTCTGACCAGGAGGGCTCCGCCTCTTCGACCCGCGCCTCCTCCGCGGGAACGCTGCGGTCATCATCATCATCATCACCACCATCATCATCGCTATGATCATCACCATCATCACCACCATCATCGCTA
>JAAXLI020002702.1:0-12443 GCA_014621495.2 Entosphenus tridentatus | reverse complement strand
GTGAGAATTATTTTATTATGTTTTATTATTTTTATTATTTTATTACTCCCCTTCTACGTGACTTTACCGAAAAAACCAAGAAGATTGTTGTTATTGTTATGACAAAATAAGGAATGCCTCTTGAGGTCGCACCATTTGGTGCAGGGTAGCCAACAGTGGTTTGTCCTGTTATAACAGCCAAATACTCTCAGCGGAGAAAAATCCACACCACCATGGGGAGAGAGACATGCAAACTCCAAATATACAGGCGTTTGGGTAGGGATCGAACCCACGATTTCCTGTATTCCAGGCGAGGTAGTGAACATTTCGCCACCGCGGCTGCTTCTGGTGACATCGTGCAGATTACAACCCGAAAAACACACGAGAGAGCTATTCAGCATGACCGCAAAAAAAACCTCTCGCAAATGTATCCCATCGTGTTGTTCGATCGAGCAACCGTTTCGTGCTAGGGTTTTACTGAAAACAACAACAACAACCGCTGGTTGATACGATGTCACGCTCCCCAAAACAAACTTGGCCCCACTGTAAACATCCCTCGGGTTGCCTAACGGGCACTACGTCACGTCACGTTATTAGATAAACATGTAGATTTGTAAGAGCATGAATAATCACCACAGCCGTGATAAATAGCACAGGATGTTCTTGTTAAGAGACATGTTTCATTTTGCGAGTCTCCGAAAACAATTGTCACAATTATGATTTGCTTCATATGAAACCCATCAGACACCCCGCATACGGTCTCATAATCTTTGTATAAACAGTGCTTACGAGTTGCTATCAATTAAGAGAAAAATATAAGCCTCAGTTTCACGACGTTTTTTTTGATAAAAACACGACAAGGTTGTTATTTTGCCTGGAAAATATTTTTTTTATATCGATCATCCAAGAAAGCTTTGTTGTGCGCCCCGGATAAATTATTTTTACATTGTATGGTCGAGTGTGAGGCACCATTGATAGGGTGTGTGTGGCTTTTTTAGTGTGACAATGATTTACTTGTCAATATAAATTTCTTGTGTCACTATCACAATGTCTGGGCCCTATTCTCGTCAAATTGCAAACAAATTACTATTATCCATTGAATTCAAACTTGTTATGATTGGCTGAGAAAGAGCACTCGCTGTGCAAGCCTGTGTCCATTTCATCGACGTTAAATGGGAAAACTTATTTGTATTACATACATGAGACATGGCTAGCGGTAGCTGCTTGTTGCAGAGGTTCACGGTTCGAATCCAGTGGCTGTCCTGGTTATCACTGCGAGCGTAATTAACTGTAAAAATACTATGCTCTGTCTGCTTCCCAGTGGACGTTAAACATCCCGTGACGTCCTTCGCCAAGTGTAGGCCATTGTGTGCCAGCGTCATGTTCCAAATTTTCCAATTAAAAAAAAATCGCACAAATGACCAAGTAATAGCCGGCGGCGGCGGCCACTGAATTTGAACCGTGAACCTCTGCAACGTGAAACCCCGTGCGGTTTTCCTGGGTAAACAAGCATGAATGAATAAATGACAATGAAATACGTTCACACTCAGCTGCAAACCTGGTGACCTGATGTCAATCACGGGTAGAGAGTTCAATCTGAACCGGTGCCTCCAATGATTCACATGAAAGGTCAAACAGAATTTCATGCCCAAACCAGCAGTGGATTTACAAAAGGGTCGTACATCGTTATCGGTTGCTTTCAGATGCGCTTCTGCGGCGGTCTGGAACGCTTTTCCGATATTAGGAAGTTACTGGAGCTATGCGCTTTTAAATAATCAAGATTGAAAACTAATTTCTTAAGAACCGCTTTTGTGCTCAGTTTGTTGTCGTTCCCCCCGCACCTCCGATTAGCACGGTTAGCTACATACAGTGCGAAAGAAGTTCAACATACATACAGACCTTATGAACAGTATACAATTGTACATGCACAGGCCCTCCACTGTTGTTTTCTGTTGCCAAGCATTTAAAATCAAACCTCGTCTGGATGAGAGGCCACCTTTATGAGATCTAGAAGTAGTTCTCTGATGTCTGCTTCCGTGGACCATTCTCTTAACGTGAGACAGATGAACTGCCCTGCGAGAGTGCCAAATGGGTTCTTTCTCGTATGACGCAATCGCGATATCACAATCGGGATGAAGTTTCTGGACAAACCAAAAATAACGTTGCATGTTTAGCCACGGATTTCATAACTGCCAAGCAGTGATGGAAGCGTCATGGACTGTTGGTGTTCATATCTGCGGCATCGTGTGTCGCCGGTCGACTTCCATGAAAACTGCGCCACTCAAAACAACACCGGAGATGTTAGCGTGGACTTCAATAACAATTAAGTCATTTCCCACTCACTTGTTGGGTGTAATAAAGTGGCCACTTTACCCAGGGGAATTAAAAAATAAAACCCGGTGGCTGTAATTGGGGTAATTTAGGTGCAATTGATCAAGTCAGCTGTTGATCCCCCCCCCCACTTCCAGCCTCCTTTTGTCAGTTTCCTTCAGGTCCGGTGTTTATTTTGTGGCACGCAAGGCAACCCTCCACCCCCACCTTATTGCTAATGTGCTGCACATAAACACAATTACAGAGGTCCTCCCACATTACCCATATACGCTGTTGAGGCAAGTGCTGTTCGCGAACACATATTGAGGCCATCACGTTCGCACGAGGCGGTGATGTGGCCAGACAGTGCTGACGCTAACATACTGCACTATGCACCGATCCAAGTACTCGTTGTCGGCTGAGTCAAGCTCGAGGGAAAGCCCAGGACAGGTCCTGACGCCACTCGCCACTGGATAGTAGCCATGTCTTGAAATTGAACGCAAGTCACCGGGTTCGTGACTCCACTTGTGCCACCATTCCGCGCAGACACAGCTACGCGGGCTTTACAAGTTTAATATTTGCAGCAGCAACAACTCAAATTTTTTTTTTCGATTTAAAGCTTTCGTGACTGCAGGGATTCATCTTCTTAGTTCTTTCGGTAAAGTCACGTAGAAGGGAAATAATAAAATAATAAAAATTTTACATAATAAAATACAATTCTCACGACTTTTCGGCCACAACGCAAGCAGCCGTCTTCAGGTGAAGAACAGGTATGTCGGAAAGACAGCGTCTGAATGAACACCACCAAGCTTGGCAGCGTATATTATACGTATATTATACACGGACGGCTGCTTGCGTTGTGGCCGAAACGTCGTGAGAATTGTATTTCATTGTTTTATTTTTATTATTTTATTATTTCCCTTCTACGTGACTTTACCGAAAGAGCCAAGGAGACAAAAAAAATAACCCCATTCTTTTAGGTTATGCCTCACTGAAAATGAGTGCTGGTGCTCCGTGAAAATATGAGTTATTCATCAATATTTCCAACCAAAATGAAGGAGAGCTGCGCCAGCGAGAGTAGAAGCACTTCTCCGTGTGTGTGGGTACGCTGGGGTGGCAATAAGATGGCCGACGTGGACTGAGCCCCCCCAAGAAAGCAAGAGACCTGAACCAGTAAAAAAATACATGTTGGCGGGAAATCGAGCTTTCAGTTTGGTTCCTCCCATATCACCTGCGATACCAACTTACCATTTTGTAGGGGGTGGGGGGACAAGTATGGGGAGGGGGGAGGGATGAGGAATAGGAGGGGGTGTCAAGGCCGAACATTGGAAACAGCCAGAGGTTGAGTGAGTTTCTGAGGGGATCAGATTTCCCCACGAGACAAGAATCACCGCTGGGAATCCCCGTCTGGTAATGACACCGTAGGACAAAAAAAATGTGCAAAATCAACACTTCTGTTGCTTTTTACCGATCTCTTATCTGCTTTCATACAGATTGATTACAGCAGCTGCCATATCGGTCTATATTTTGCAGTCTGAAGCCATCTTCACCTTTGGATTAGTGTCATGGCCACACCACAATGCAACGCAACGCTGTGGAGGTTACGTCACCGGAGTACAGTAGATAGCTACAGACTTCATTTAAATACATCTCTATGGAAGTGAACGGTTTTCACTTTTAATTGAGAAGATCTCTATGAGAGTAAATGGCATTCTCTTTAACGACAGTGAATGATAGTTACTTTAACAGAACTTATAATAGAAATAAGCAACTTAACGTGGCTTTCACTTTTAATGTATATAATTTTAGTGAAAGTGAATGAATGTCGCTTTAAACTAAATATCTAAAGACGTGAACGGAGATGGATTAGGATGCATCAAAATGTTGTGCTTATGTAGATGTCTGTGTTTGACCAAATCATCTGATCAAACCTTGGAAGCTAAGCAGGTTTGAGCCTGGCTATTATTTGGATGGTTGTCCACTATCCATAAAACATAAGAACTGTGATACTGCATTGGCAATGGTACACAAGCACAAATAAGAAATCTCAGCACAATCTTCCACACTCAGGATTCGCGCGCAGCTATTAAAACTAAACTATTACAACTAAACATGTTTTTTTACTTTACCAGGTAATCCCTACTGAGATATGTAGCTCTTTTTCAGAAGCGACCTGGCCACAAATGATAGCTCAACAAAGTGGCTTATCACGTGGTAATTTAGAGTGGCCACCTACTCTAAACAGACGTTGATTCTAAATGTGGAGGACCCGCAGAATAATCCACACGAACACGAGAAGAGAGAGACATGCAAACTCCAATTATACAGCAGGCATCATGGATCTGGATCGAACCCACGAGTTCCTGCATACCAGGCGAGGGAGTTAACATCTCGCCACGTTGTCCTCGTCCGCCAGACTCACCAGTGGAGGCGAGCCGGGTGGAGCTGCACCGCGAGCGCTGGGAGGAGCGGCGGAGGCGGGCGATGGTGCCGGGGAGGAAGATCGTGGGGCGCTCGCGTGAGGTCAGCCACGAGCGTTGGGTGGAGGCCCTCGTCGTCGCCGATGACAAAATGGTGGACTACCACCGTAAGGGCAGCACCGAGGCCTACGTCTTCACCGTCATGAATATGGTGCGGCGCCAGGAGCAAGGGCAGTTCTGATCTGAGTGTGTTCTTTTTGTTTGGCAAGTGGAGGTCACATTCGTGTTTGTGTGTCTTGTGTGTATGTGCGTGTGAGATACATCCGGGCAGATGAGGTTGTGTTATCTGGGTCATATGAACCGCATGTGCGATCTCCACATGCCCAAGCAATTTCTGGCTGGAGAGAGGGGGCTAAATAGGCACGACATGGGCAGAGAACGAGATGGGCTGATGTGATACAGGAGGATGTGGAGCTGGGTGGACTTGCTGACGATTGGTACCAGCGGTGTCAAGATAGGCCTCTGTGGAGGAGGCTTATAAATGACACTAGTGGCTAGTTAGAGGCAGCTGCCATTTTGCCCTAAATAAATGCTTACTCAGATAATTGCCCCGAGAGTCTATTAAGGTCTATAGGGATATCTGTCTTTTTGTTTCATACACCACTCCCTTGTGTGCCATACTGCCTTAATAGGTGCATCATAAGAGCACTTTCCCCTCTCCGTCTCTAAATGGGGCATCAGTTTTTTTATATTTCCCTGCCTTTCATCACACCTCACTCCCTGCTTGAGAATAATTGCATTTGTTGTTTTTATATATATTTTTTGTCACTGCTCTGCAGTTGTGCATACGTTATGATGCGCTGCCAAATTCGACTTTGAGAAAGATTTCAAAGGATTTTTGCCAATTTAATGACGAATTAACATTTAAGAGACAGAAAAACAGCAATAAACATGAACACCGACATACATAAAAGCCTAACATTTTTGTTTTTACGAATGCGATGGAACAAGGGAATTGAATTTGGGGCTCGCTACATTGTAAATAGATAAAGTATACGTAACATAAACTAACTCTCAACATGTTTTGATCGCTCCTCCACGTTTTCTCATAAGTTGCACAAAGTTTAATATGGGCGTGGAATGCATTCACTCAGTCAGCTGAGCAGGTGCATTGGTGAATCAAAGGCGCTAACAACGAAAACTTAACTTGAAAGTCAGGAGCCTTGGTCGAATGCCAAGACCATGTTTAAAAACCTCACCCGCAAGGAGTCGGGGTCAAAGGCAAATTTGGAAGTAACGAAAGGTTTCCCTTATCTGCTGGTGCTATTTTGCTACGACAGAAGCAAACGGCCCCTGCAGGCTGCTCCATTGATACTGTGCGAGAGAACATTGCAATGTTCGTGGGGAACGTCAACACGAACGTCAACACCACGTTGTGACGACAACCACACTAATACACAACTGAAACAATTGCCTGCCTTGCTAACATCACCCCGACTGGAGGCGTGCACAAGGGATCTTGCTGTACTGTGGACAAAGTAGCCTTAGTTTTGTATTTTTTTTAGGTGTGGAGGTAAGTGGTCCTTTTTGGGGGATTGCCAGACCAAATAGGTTGAGAACCACTGTTCTTAACCCTCACCTCAAGAAAAACTGATACACTCATCCCCCAGCATAACTCAAACCAATCACCGTAAAATATTAAGCCTCTGCATTTTGAAAGCATTTATTTTAAATCCCTGCTGGACCACTGATCGAATCTTAGTGATCCATAGCTCGCTCCGTGGGTGGCATCGTAGCGAAGGTTTGGTTCATTTCACAAGCATTTAAAACAACAGGAGACACCACAGGCCTCGTCATTTACGCTGCACCTGTGCAAACATACAATGGGTCACATGTGGCGGGGCTTTGTTGCAAAAAAAAGGTTTAAAAGGCTGTTTTTCCTACCACTCTTTCATATACATTCTTTGAACGATTACGGGGTCATGGAGTGCTCACAATCGGATCAACCCTGTGAGGGAAACTGTGAGACCATATTCCATGAATTTCATTAAAAGTTGCTCAAATCGTACTGAACAATGACCTTCATGGGTATATAGAGTTCTGACGTATTGTAGTGCTCGTAGGGAAAAACATCACATAGAGCCACCTGATGGTCAAGTGCCCAGATTATTGTCAACCATGCAGAGAAAGCAACAGATGGCTCGGATTGATGGAAACTGCCAGAGCAGTGGTTTGGATCCTGTTTAAATTGGCCAACGTTTCTACAGACTAACAGTTGTACAGCTTGAGGGGCAAGATGAACCACCCATTACATTCCGTCAAAGGCCTGGTAAGAGCCCTTTGAAGGCTCAAGGGCAGAATTAATATCACTAGCCCCAATAGTAATTTTGGCTTAGTCCATAAACTGCACACTATTACTTGTTATTATAACCTGATATTAACTTATCTTGCCATTCGATTCTATCAATTGAGGTATGTAAGGACCTTAAGGTGTTTTGCGGTTAAAATGCGGGCGTGGGTCTGAGTCGGGGGGGGGGCGTGCCATCGAGGGGCAGCTCGAACACCATTGATGGAGTGCAGCCGCTCGAATGAAGGCGGTGAATCTGCAGCCCTGATCGGAATTGTGAGATGGATTTTCAATTTTCATCAGTGCGCCGCACTCTGAATAAGATGGATTTAATTAAAATTCCGTTTTACGTGCCTTTTTTGGCTCTGATATGGCAGAAATACTTTTGTTCCGGTACTGTTCATTTCATCGTTGCACTTTTAATTACGCGTTCATGGTCGCCGTTTGCAGTAAACTTTTTGGGTCATTGCCCGGGCAAATCCATAGATGTCATATCTAAATCGCACCCCCAATTAAACCGACGTGAGTGAATGTTTCATCAAGTGCTATTTCCACCGAGAGTATAAAACTGCGGTGGAGTGATTTAATAATTCTTTCAGGCACGACACTGAAGCGGTATTTTATATCAGCGATGCTTACAAAAAATTACAGGCGCAGGGATTTCACTTAAATATTGGAGGATGCCAAAAAAATAATATTTAGTGTTATGATCTGTCATCACCCCAGCTGATGCCTTTTGCTGCCAGTTTCAATCGCATATTTTACGACACGGTTTGAATCCCTACCTCACCTTAGCTGAGACTGCATCCCAGGGAACATGTAATTGTAAAAAATCATTTTAATCAAAGTCAATCCTTGAAATTTCAGCTGACCTCAGAAATTGTGAATCCTTGAGAGCGTGTAGCAGAACCGCTCTCTCGCCATTTGTCTTCTGCCAGGCGTGCCTATAGTGACGGCTGGCATACGGTACGGGAGGAGAGAGAGAGAGTTTTAATGAGACCGGTGATTGAGCGGAGCTGGGGCTGCCCCCGCAGGTCGCCGGATTGTTTCGTGAACCGAGCATCGGGAACCTCATCAAGGTGGTCCTGGTGCGAGTGATCCTTCTTGAGCAAGAGGAGGTGAGGCCCGGACGCAGAGTGACCAGTGGAGGCAAGAGGAGGGGAAATATCATTCTCTTCGCACCAAAGACGACGGCACTCGGATTTCCCGGAGGAAATTCCACCCCCCATCCTTTTTTCTCTCTCTCTCTCTCGCCACCACCCAATTACATGCTTTTATTTATTTAATTCCTTCCTGTTTCACGTTTGCAAATCTGAACGGACGTGAAAGTGGATGCGTGCTCTGTATTAAAAGAATAATAATTAATTGGCCACTCTTTAATTTATTATCATGCAGTTTAGTAATACCGGTTGAACAAAAAAATGTATATTTTACCAGTTGGTGTTTTTTTATCCCCCTGTATTTCCCATGCCTCTCGTTTGTGTGCAATTAGCAAGACCTGAAGATCGTCACGAATGCTGAGAAAACTCTGGCCAGCTTTTGCAAGTGGCAGAAAAACATTAATGTCGGAGATGATTCACACCCAAACCATCACGATGTGGCCATTCTTCTCACCAGGTACAAAGACAAATATTTCCCCATGTAGCCGTTAACACACTGTTGGAGCAAGCATTGCTTGCGACCACTTGTTAATGGCAGTATACTCACATACACACACAAGCCCAATATCCCCGGTACATTGCATCGATGAAGATGATTACTGTTTGCGAGCACCTATTAAGGGCTGCACGTTGCATGATGGAGTCATGTAACCATCGTCATGCTTGACCTGTGTTGCCAAATTGCTGCGCCAGATACTTATTTAAAGCTGAATGGACCTAGGGGAGGCCCACGACTGCTTTAGATATCCCTCAACACTGATGTTAGCCGACACTGGGAAATTGGTACTCAGTTTGCCGGGTTCATAGCGCAGTGGCACAAAACATCGGGCCATCACTGCCCACGCACAATCACACGCTCGTGAGGGGCTCGTAACAAAAAACGTGGTCAGTGTGGGTCAATGTGACCGTCGTTGTTAGTTGACTATGCAGTGGCTATGGGACAAATTATTGTGTGAGCTCAAATATAGAGTATTGCAATATGTAAGCAATGAAACGAATTGTATACCGTGTTCTCGGAATTATAAGACACACTTCCCCCCACCCCCCTCGGTATTTTAAAGCAAAAGTTGGGGGAGTGTGTTTTATAGTCCGCGCGTGTGCGCGTGTGACGTACATATGCGCACATAACAACAGGGTACACCAACATCAAATAGGTAGGTTGTTAGGTGCAAGGGTTGTTAACGATTATGATTTCACGAAGTTACAATCCTTGAAAATCCACTGCAGGATGAAGGCCTCCCCATGCCACATCAGCCATTGGAGTTGCTTTAACTGTACTGACCACGCTGGTCAATACGGGTTGGTAAAATGCTGGACCATAGATCTATTCAGATATCACTCACCACTGATGTTAGCCAAGGCTGTGAATCGAACTGAGGTCGCTGGGTTCACAGCTTGCAGCTCTACACACCATGCCCCCGCTTCTCACCCACTGATACATATTTGATACGTGAAATACACACACATTGTATTTGAGTGATGCATTCAGTTGTCAAGATTGTTATTCGACTAAGCGGAAACAATAACAATTGTCGCGATCAATGCTTCTTCAAAGTGCTAATGAATTTGTTTGGCTGTGTCGGGTGGAGGGTTTCTAATGATACAGGTTTGGTCAGATCATTTGCGTGGCCTAGCCCAAGGATCAGTTATGAACGAGAACTTGAAGAGAAGAGGACAGAAAGTGTATGGTTATGTTCAGACAGCTGTACGCACTGTGCTCGCTGAAAAAAAGTTATAGATGCGACCAAACTACATCATTCAGCTCCGTGCAGAGAGGCGCCTCACGATTAATTCTCAATCCAAATAGTGTGTTCTTGCCCAGATTACCGCCGCAAACGTACTCCTTAAAAAAAAAAGTGTTTTTTGAAAAATGCTATTCTTATAATGTATGCGGCAAATTTCCTCATGCAACATATACATGTTGACGGGTTGTCAGGACCGTTCTGGATCAGATTACGGGTTGCAATGTATGTTCTCTGACACCTTCATGCAGACTTATTTATTTGTACAAGTCACTCACTCCCATGGCAATGGGATTATTTGCAGTGAGGGGCACTGATATCCCGGCAAGCAAATCAAGATATTTTCTTTTTGCTGGAGGTGCTTGACTCGAGATACTTGACTGGAGGTACAGTAAAACCTTGGATTGCGAGTAATTTGGTCTGCGAGTGTTTTGCAAGACGAGCAATTTTTTTGTTAAAATAAATATGAATTTGATAAACGAGCGAGGTTTTGCAATACGAGTAGTACGTGTATACGCTTTGTCTGCCGAGCGTCACGTGATCACAACTGATATACGAGTGCTTTGATATACGAGTGCTTTGGACTACAAACACGTTTCCGGAACGAATTATGCTCGCAATCCAAGGTTTTACTGTACTTTAGTGCAGCTCATATTGCGTAGCGGAGGCTGAGCAATGCCTGTTGTGCAGAGCGACATGGCACAAAAAACAACCTCACTGAACATTTCTTGCCTCTTTAACCCAGTGCTCATAATCGCGCACGCCACTGGACAAGGTACTCATTTTTGGCTGGGTGAACTCCTGAGAGACCCAAGCAGGTTTCGTATCCACCTGTTACGTGGCAGGACCATGAGAGATAGTGACCATTGGCGAGGTCTTCATCCAACAATAATTTGAGCACGGTCGAGATGTTTGCATGCTCAGAAAACTGAACTCAACCCCACAGGATCATTGTGTGGTCTTCTCACTACCACACCAGAGATGCGTATGTGATAGCTTTTACACAGATGCACACGAGTACAAAGGCGGAAAATAATCCTCTCATAGCCTACATTGAGTGTTGGCGCAAGTGTTCCTTTGCAAGGCCGGCATGGCGCTCAAGGATGGAGTGTGGCAAGTACTAGGCCTGAACGTTTTGGGGAAAATATCTATACTCTTTGGTTAATTCGGTAAAGTCACGTAGGTGAAAAAAAGAAAATTAAAATAAATAAATAAATTAAACCACGACGTTTCGGGCGCAACACAAGTGCCCGTCATCAGGTGGGACAACCACAGCAAGAAAACAATTGCTGAAATGGTCAAGAGAGCTGCTGCAAAACTAGAGGTTATATATGAGCGGGGGGGGGGAGCAGCCAGGGAGGGGAGGCAGAGGTGGGGGGGGGATGGTGAGGCTGCTCGAGTACGGGGGAAGGGAGAACAAAGGGGGACAGGAGGGAAAACGGCAACTGCAGGAGTGGAGGTGGGGGCGGGGAAGCAAGCGGAGCTGGGAAGCTGATTTTCTGACAGATATTGTGATTTGATTTGCGATTACATTTTTTTAAGTCAAGCTTCAGTTCAATATTCACTGTGTAATAGATTTAAAACATGTGATGGAGCATTACCACGTGATACCATCAAAATATGAACTGCTCTATATATGCTAATGCAAGGATGAGAACTTAAACGGTATGAATTGCTTCCAACGTGTATTTATTTAAATGTTTTATAGGAAATAAAACAATCAAAGATAGAACGATTGTTAAGTTAAATAAATAAAGTTACTAATAACAAAAAAAATACAATTCCAATAAGAAAGTAATAGGACTTTTCAAATCGCAAAAAATCGCAGCCTTCGAGATTTGCTAATCGCATTGTTTCAAATTGTCATTTCGATTTGAAATCGATTAATCATTCAGCCCTAGCAAATACCACGCCTGGCCGGTCTTTGCCTCCCCAGTGCGAATGTTTACGATGCCACACCAAGGAGGTTCAGGGGAAATTAGAATATCACTCGCTACGAATGTTAGCCGTGGCTGGGAATTGAACTCACATTGTTGGGTGCACAGTTCCGTTCCCCGGCCCACCCCGGCCACCACCATATTTGAAATGAGGACAATTGTTTACATGAAAGGAAAAAAGAAACAACGCATAATGGTAGATTAGAAGACGAACCTATTTGTCTTTGAAGTAAGTTTCCCTGCAGCATGTAAAGCACTTCAAAGCAAATTCACGAAAAATGCTGTAAAAATGCATAATAATACCATTTCAAAGATGATAATGGTGGTGCACGGGTAGCTCTGGAAGCTATCATTTTGTATATCATCTCAAAGAAGTGAGCCAAGATCAGTAAAATCGTGGATATAAATCTGGTTTTCAGCCATCGGTGATTAACCTGGGTTCTTAAGTGTAGCCATTTGATGTGTCTTAGTCCAGTCACAAACTGCTGTCTTGATAGTATATTTTTACCCTTTTAACTGGTACAAAACTGACACCTTTATTCAAGGCA
>JAAXLI020002697.1:0-12454 GCA_014621495.2 Entosphenus tridentatus | reverse complement strand
TGTGTGTACGTATGTCTGTGTGCGTGTGTGTGCATGTGTTTGTGCATGTGTGGGTGTATGCACGTGTGTGTCGTGTGCATGTGTGCGTGTGTTTGTGTGTGTGCGTGTGTTTGTGCATGTGTGCATGTTTGTGCATATGTGCGTGTGTGTGCATTTGTGTGTGCATGTGTGTGTGTGCATGTATGCGTGTGTTTATGTGTAGTGTACGTATGTCTGTGTTTGTGTGTGTGCATGTGTAGGTGGATGCACGTGTGTGTCGTTGTGTGCATGGACGTGTGCATGTGTGTGCTGTTGACTGTGTGATTGCGCGTCTGTCCGTGCATTCATGCATGTGTGCGTGTATGTGTGGGTGCATGCTTGTGTGTATGCATGTCTCTGTGTACGTGTGGGCGTGCGTGCATATGAGTGCGTGTGTTTGTGTGCACGTCTTTGGGTCTGGGTGCGTCTGTGTGTGTGTGCATGCATCTGTGTGTATTGATGTCCACGTGTTTGTGTTCGCGAGTGGGGAGGCGCTGACGCTGCGGTTATCACACCGGCGACCCGAGTTCGATTCCCGCTCACAATCACCACCCGCTCGTGACAAATACCTGAACCGGTCACCTGGGAATGCCTCGTGCGGTAAACACAGATCACCATCAGGGTGGCCGGGCGTGGTGCTGGACACCCGCCCCCTCGTGTGTCCTGTCGGCATTCATTGGGTGCTACTCGCTAACAGCACTTGCCCCGACAGTCTGCTACAGGGGCATCTTCGTCTCTGCTGTTGATTTGTGTGAAGACGGCGGTCACCGCATCGCGTGGCGCTTTCAGATGCGATTCTGCGGCCGTCTGGAACGCTCTTCCTTCCGATATTAGGAAGCCGCTCGAGCTATGCACTTTTAAATCGTCATCATCTAGATTGTAAATTCATTTCTTTAGAATTTCTATTTGTTGTTTAGTTTGTTGTCCTTCCCCCGCACCACCGATTAGCACGGTTGGCTACGTACGGTGCGAAAGAAGTCCATACAATAATTTCGTTCAACATACATACATACATGCATTCATGCATTACGCACTGCGTAGATCACAGTCGTGTGTGTGTGTCTGTCTTTGTGAGTGACGATTATCTGAACCGGTCCTGGGCCTCCCCTAGGTCGACGTAGACTCAAATGAGCACTTTCCCCAACGGCCCGTTAAGGCTATACGGGGGTCTTTGTGTTTGTGATGCCACAGTCAATTCTCTCCACTGTGCTACCAATCGGACTCGAGAACCCGAGTTCGATTCCCAGACATGAACAACATCGGTGGCAGATTGTATCTTAACCCGACGTGTACCCCCTCTAGGTAGACTCGGCGGTAAACGAGCTCTCGTTGTAGCCTGTAAACAATAGGTTACTCTACAGTACTCGGAGCTGGGAGTTGGTAATGACAAAAAACAATCGTTACCTTGTGTGTGTCCACGTGGTCGACCTTAACACGTGCTCGCTAATGGAACTTGCACATCATAATAATTGCAAATTGCAACGCTGACAGCATTTGCTCAATCTCCAAGACAGACACAGAGTGAGAGAGAGAGAGAGATTGACTCACAGGCGGCGAGGATGAACCACAAGGCAAGTGGGATGGCAGCAGCCAGGCGGTGAGCTGGCGCCAACAATTTCCTACGCTCTGCGGTCTTGTATATGATGAGTGTTTATACAGGCAGGAACAATGTTCCACACTGCTCACCAGGGATTATTTGTCTGACTGTCGTGCATAAATATATATAAATAATATAAACAGCTCTTTGATTGGTGGAGACCTACTTCCGGGTACGGAGAGGGGAGGGGCCTAAGGAAGGGGGGAGTCAGGAGAGGGGCCTGATGATATGGGGGGTCAGGGGAGGGGCCTAAGGGGGGAGGGGCCTAGGGGAGGGGGGGTAAGGGGAGGTGCCTAAGCAAGGAGGAGGGGCCGATAGTTAAGGGGGCTGGCTACCTGGCTGGCTGCCTGGCTACCTAAAGTCAAGTTATCTTGAACACAGGTAGGAACAACAGGTTCCACACTTGCCCACCCGGGATTATTTGTCTGTCTGTCGTGCACGAATGCGCTGTCCAACCAAGTTCCTACCTGCCCACTCCGAAGGAACGTGTTTGTATGGGAGGAAACCAGAAACAGCCGGAGACAACCCACGCGTGCGAGGGCGCAATACTCGATCCCGTACTGCACAGGCTAATCCGCCACCCCCTGGCAGATCCAGGGTTATACCACCTCCCTGAACGCCCACGGGGAGTGAGATTCACAACATTTAAGCGATCCACACTGTCGCCTGCAAGGGTCTGTGCGTGTGGTGTGTAGGGAGCGGTGGTGTAGCGGTTAGCGCGCTGCGCTACGAAACCCGGCGACCAGAATTCGATTCCTGCTCACGGCCAACATCAGTGACGATTTTCTAAACCGGTCCTGGTTCTCCCCTAGGTTGACTAAGCCTCAAATCAGTACCTGGCGTGGTGTGTAAACATCACCACTGGGGAGACAAAGGCGGCCGGGCGTGGTGTTGGCCGCCCACCCCCTCGTGTGCCGTGCCCGCCTTCATAGGTGCTCGCTAACAGCACTTGCCCCAACGATCTGTTAAGGCTACGCGGGGGATCTTTGTGTCCCGTGTGGAGCGGTAGTTTAGTGATAAGCGCACTGATCCCGGCCACCCGAGTTCAATTCACGCTCGTGACCTAGAACAGATAATAGTGTCCTGGGCCTCCCCTAGGTCGACTCAGCCTCGATGTGTGCGTTCACTCGAGCCCCTCTGTGCCAAGCGTTGGCCCCAAGGCCTCATGTCCACGACCAGCGGGGAAGCCGGTCGGCTTGGTTCGTCAACGGGACCTGGACGGGTCTGGCCCCACGTTTTGACGGCAACGTTACCCAAGCTCAAGTTGACAACCTCGTGAGACGGATGGGTCGTTCTCAGAGGTCGCAACCGGGTACCCGATACCCGTACCCTACCCGATACCCGGCTACCCATACCCGGCCAGGTACGGGTACGGGTACCCGTTTGCGACCCTGGTGCGGCCGGGTACGGGTACGGGTAGGCCGTGAGTCACTGGTGAGTAACCGTTTGTCACTCATTTCGAGTAGGGTACGGGTAGGGAACGGCTACCTGTACCCGGCCGGGTACGGGTACCCATTTGCGACCCTGGTGCGGCCGCGTACGGGTACGGTTAAGGAATCAAAACCCGTTTGCGACCTCTGGTCGCTCTTCACACTTAGCCACACATTCACATTGATTCATTATAACCTCCAAAAATTGCTCGTCTAAAATAAAATGAACAAGAGAAAAATTGGTGATATTTCATGGCCTTTCTTCATTGCAGAATATTTGTTTATATATTGGAGGAATGCGATGAGCTTTAAAGCTCTTTTTTCCCACACATATCTAGTAGGGGCTGGTCATAAAGTGACAACAACAGCAATAACAATACAACAAAACACGATCGGAGTAAACAAAAAAAGTATGGCTTTCAAGATTTTATCTTGAAACGGGTAAAAAAAACGTCGGGCAATAAATGCGAATTTTCGCGATGGGGACTTGGTTACCCTGGTTACCCTAGTTACCATGGTTACCCTGGTTACTGAAACCTGGTAACAACAACAACAAAAACAACTATACAGAATCGGAATGTGTATTTTTCCTGGAGGAGGAATCTGAGGAGCTATCCAACTCTAACTTGATTGTTGTTATTTGGTTACTTTCTACTGCAGGAATTACTCTTCGGTTCTTTCGGTAAAGTCACGTAGAAAGAAAATAAATTAAATAATAGAATACGACGTTTCGACTGCAACACAAGCAATCCTCATCAGGTACAAAACAAACATAGTAAACTGAGAAATGCAACACAGAGAGTCGGCTAACACAACAGTCAACACCCCACCTTGTTGATTACGTTCTTCCAAAGATTGCTACATTTGAGAGAGAGACAATACACAGACACGGAGACACACAGAGAGACACACAGACAGACACACAAGCAGAGAGAGACACACACATAGACACACAGAGAGAGACAACAACAACCGCCATTCGCCACTAAGTGGCGGTGACGTCACCACGACGCTTGTGCCAGGCCATGTGCACCTTGAGGCCACGTGAAGTGTCGAACGCCCGCTGGCAGGAGGTCACGGGGCAGACCCAGTTGCCACGGGTCGACTGACCGAGATGACCGAGATGACTGGCTGATGCACCACCTGTGCCCCCTACTGTACCAACTTGCTGTGCTTTAGCCACCCGGCGCTCCGCTCGTTGTTGTGAGCGTCGCTCCTCCGCCCTCGTATGTTGTTGGAGGGCGACTGCCTCCAACTGCCCAGTAGCGTCCTTCACGAGCCTCCTCCACAGAGGCCGATCTTGACACCGCTGGTACCAGTCATCGGCAAGTCCACTCATCTCCACGTCCTCCTGTACCACATCACTCCATCTCTTCTCCAGCCCGTGCCGCGCCCGTTTAGCCCCCTCGATCCGGCCGAACAAAAGCTGTTTAGGCATGCGGTGGCTGGGCATGCGGGCTACATGACCCAGCCAACGCAGCCTTGCCTGCAGGAGCTCACCGATGGGACTTTGCCCAGATCTTTCAAGGATTTGTGAGCTCCTCACACAATCCAGCCTGGTTAACTCCAGGGTGGATCGTAGGCAGGCCAGCATAAATGTTTCCAACCGGCGAAGATGCTCCATTAGGGGGGTCCACGTTTCGCAAGCGTAGAGAAGGGAAGGAATGACCGTGGCTGAGAATACCTGAAGCTTCGTGCGGAGCGACAGACCAGGTAGCTTCCACACAGCGTTACGCAACCGATTAAAAGATATTGCCGCTCGACTGATTCGGAGTGAGACCTCTGCTGTTAAACTGGAGCCGGTCATAAGCACACTGCCCAGGTATGGGAAACTCTCCACTCTCTCCACAACTGCCCCATAACCGATTGGGAGTTGTGGGGGTGGAGTGTCCGATGGTACAAAGAGAGAGACACACACAGACATACACGCAGAGAGAGACAACATAAAGACACACAGAGAGAGACACACAACATAGACACACAGAGAGAGAGACACAGACAGACACATAAGCAGAGAGAGACACACAGACAGACACACAAGCAGAGAGAGACAACACAGAGACACACAGAGAGAGAGACACACACACAGAGACACACAGAGAGAGACACAGAGAGAGAGACACACACATAGACACACAGAGAGAGAGACACAGAGACACATAGAGAGAGACACACCGACACAGAGAGAGACACACACAGAGACACACAGAGAGAGACACACAACATAGACATACAGAGAGAGACACACAGAGAGAGAGACACACAACATAGACACACAGAGAGAGACACACAGAGAGAGACACACACAGAGACAGAGAGAGACACACACATAGACACACAGAGAGAGATACACACATAGACACACAGAGAGAGACACACAAAGAGACACACACAGAGAGAGACACACAACATAGACACACAGAGAGAGACAGAGAGAGAGAGACACACACACACAAAGACACACAGAGAGACACACAACATAGACACAGAAAGAGAGACACACAACATAGACACACAAGCAGAGAGAGACACACAGACAGACACACAACTCTTTTTCACAGATGACCAGTCAGGGCGGGTAAGAACGCAACAACAACAAACAGTACAAACACACGATATGAGTGCAAAGTACAATAAAGGTAAACAAATCACCAAAAACACACACACAAATACAACAACTAAACCATGCCCATCCTGCCATACAAAGTCCACCGAGGTATTCACTTATTGTTCAAAAGCGGCCTGGCCACGAACGATAGCACACGGTCACGTAAGGTCGTGCATCATCGACATGGTACAACTGGCGCAAATGAACACGAGGCTAATGGAACGCATTGCATAGGGAGCACGTTTCAATGCAGGTTGTTCTCCGAACCACTCAATGGCATCACGGCCCCCCCATTAATGTCCTTCGTTTCAGTTGAAGGGCCGTGTTTTTGTATTTCTTTTACGCAGAAACATTTTTCTGTAGAAATAATCAAAATTCGTGTAGCCATGACCGAACCCAGGGGTCGGTAACCTGCGGCTCCCAGAACCCCGTGCGGTTTAGGACCGCTTTGTGACGTCATTTAGTAGGGACCAGGGCGTCTTGTGTTAACCACACGTCTTGTATTCACCACACGGTGCATTGTGGCTCTTGAAATATTGAACTTTTTTAAACCGAATTCGAAAAAAAAATGTCTCTTCTTGTCATTTTGGTTGCAGACTCCTGACTAAACGTTTACATTGAGTTATAATCGCACTTCCCTCTGACTGGAAGGTAGGGAGCAGTGATTGAGACGTCACAGAAGGGCGATTGAGACGTCACAGAAGTCACCAAACACTGAGAGCCACCACGACCAGTACCCCCTCTGTTCACCCCGATACCGCCGCTTCCACTCGTGATGTGGCGATCGCCTCTTCTCTCGACACCCTCGCTCCTCTGCGTTCAAACTCCCGGTTCACTCTCCGATCTTTACCCGGCCGGCCGTCGGTCCGTCCTGTAATTCTCTCGTTCTTGGCCTCCCTGCCGATGCTCTCTCACTCCCATCCAACAATTTGGAAATGTTTCCACGCGGGGTGATTTTCAATCCCTCCACTAATTCTCACACGTCGCCTCTCCTCCTCCTCCTTCAACTCCGCTGGCTTCCCGTCGACGACACCGCTGTCTTGTCTGACGTGAGTCTCCGAATCTCTCCATGGCCTTGCCCCACCCTAATCTTGCCTATCTCACCTCCTTATACGTCCCAGCTCGTGTTTGGTCCTTCGACCTTTTTTTTGCACCCCTCCACTGGGATAAAGCAGTCCCCCTCATTCACCTCCTTCCATTCCTCTCTTCAAGCGTCACCTCTTCTCCATTCTCTTCCCTCTGCGCGCCCCTCCACGCCTTCCCGTCCCTCCCCTACCTTCTCGTGACCCCTAAGTACCCCTCTAATGCTGCCACTCATTCCTCAGCCCTTGTAGCGCGCCCCCCTCCTGCCATCTAATCCGTTCGTTTATTCTGTCGCCGTTTTTTTGTAACGATGCTAAGCGCCTTGAGTGAAGGCGCTCGTCAAATTTTGAATACAAATATAAGCTTGATTCTAAATTTGAAGCTTTCGTGACTGCAAGGATTCATTCTCTTAGGTTTTTTCGGTAAAGTCACGTAGGTAAAAATAAATAATAATAAATAAATTATATTGATAGAAATAATAATAGAAATAAAATAATGAATCACGACGTTTCGGAGGCAACACAAGTCTCCGTCATCAGGTGGGACCGTCACAGCTAAAATTTACTGTATCAATTTTTACCTACGTGGCTTTACCGAAAAAACCTAAGAGTACAAATATAAGCGTGGCATTACTGGATCAGGCCAGGGCTGCTCCTGGGGAGGCCACGTGGCATGCGGGAACTCTTGGGTGTCATTGTCGGCGCTGCACTTTCAATCCCAGTGACTATTCCGAGGTTGACTCAGCTGATGTTGTATTATTATTACTAGGCTTTGCTTATCTAGGAAAGCCTCACTGAGTCTCGTGATGATTTTATTTCAGGAGGGTCCTGCCAAGTTAATGCAGTAGACGAGGGAGGCGCGATGATTGCTGTATATGATGCCAATGTAGTGCTGTAATTTCAATGATTGATTGGTGGGGAGGTGATGATCGATATTACTCACTGGGGTAGCTGTGCGTGTGTGCATGCAGGTACGGCTGTGGAGAGTGGTGGCACTATGGTTGACTGTGCTATGAATCCAGCGACCCGAGTTCGATTCCCGCTCGCGACCAATATCGGTGGCGAATATCTGAACCGATGCTCGGCCTCTCCTAGATCCACTCAGCCTTACATGGGTATCTGGTGCAGTGTGTAAACATCAGCACTGGGGAGACAAAAGCGGCCGGGCGTGGTACTGGCCACCCACCCCATCGTGTGCTGTGCCAGCCTTCATCGGTGCTACTCGCTCGCAGCACGTGCCCCTTTAGGTCTGTTAAAGGGTAAGAACGCAATACAGGACATCTTTGTCTGTCAGGTGCAGTTACGTGTGTAGTGGGTTAAACACAACGGGTAATATTAACAGGATAACGACATAGGGTGGTAACCACCGTTCCTAACTGAGCTAACACACCAGGATACTCAATTTCTGGACCGGAAACCGAGGATCGTAGATGGTGGCTTCATCCCAGAGTTGACCCAGCAGAACAGCCCAGAACAGCCCAGCTGTCCGTCCACACCCCGTTTATAACCACTCCGGCGTGGCCGGCTCCGCCCCAGGCCACGCCCCCCTTCCCGATCCTTCGGGAAGGCCCGAGCCCCCAAGCACGTGACCCCCCTGGGGCCCCTGGCCCCCTTTTATCTGGTCATGTGACCTGTTGGGTTCACGCAGAGTGTCCACGGCCTGACACGACCTCCGTGACACCCGCCTACAGCCCCCAACGCAGTCGTGTCGTTCTACTACACTACACATGCACGGTAGTTTGAGACAAATCTATTTTGCAGGGACGGTGTGTGTGTGTGTCTAAAGGTACAAGGTACAGCGTTTGTAAGGTAATAAGCAGTGAACACATTTTTTTTTAACAAAGTAATGTATTTGGAGTAAACACTGACATGTTTGGCACGGAAATTCTTGGCACAATTCACGGCCGGCGTGCAGGACAAAAAAATAATTCACGAAAAAGTCACTGATTAGATGGGGTTATACCACCCCACTAAAGTGATCGTCGTTTAATAATATTCGTATATTTACTTGAATATAAAAAAAACTAATTCAGATAAAACACCCTAAAATGTACGTATTTTAATTCGCATCAAGTGGGATTTATCAAAGTCACGCTCTTAACATTTGTTGGCATTTCTAATTGATTGAGATTAAATCATATGTAAAAAAAGTTAATCAGGGGCGACCAATTTACAATTAGGACGTTCCAGTGACGGACTGGGACAACAACAACAACAACAAATCAGCCCCAGGCATTTTGTAAACACAGAGGGGGCCCAAATTGCCGTGCGATCTCATTGGGCCCATTTGGGGCTGAGTCCAAAAACCAAATGGGGCCGGTAAGGAATTGATCATTGGGGCTGCCGAATATATGGTGACTTAATGCGAACTGAAAGCGTAAATAAGTAATGAAGCGTATACATTCGAGGTAATAACATTTTACTTTTTACTCGTTTAAGTTATACTGTAAAGTATTGCTATGCCCTCTTTAGTGGGGTCGTTTTTACTCAAAAACTAAATTGAAAATTAATCAAATTTGCAATTTCCCCCACACAAACCGGCCCACCGGCCTTCAAAATGGACTGCCCCACCGGGCATTTGCCTCTACGGACTGCTGCCACTATGGCCAGTCCGGGCCTGGGCCCAACGTTGCCCACCACGTGCCAACATTGTCACCGTTTACTGGGTCGTGGCCTCCGTTCCAAAGTCGCAGCCTCTTACTTGAGGCTAAGGGAGGTTGGTGGTCCTTGTAAAAGAGCTGCGAAGCTCAATGGACCTTACCGGCTGAAATAAAGTCTTTGAATCTGAGTCCGCATGGTGTATTTGATGGTAGTGACTGGACAGACGAAAACATAATCCGCGACCGTATTCTCCAGATTATAAGACGAACTTTTAGCCCCTGTTTTTAAAAGCAAAAGTTGGATGTGTGACCTATAATCAGAAAGCTACTTTTTATTTAACCAGGTAAAGCACACTGAGCTAAATAGCTCTTTTTCAGAAGCGACCTGGTCACAAATGATAGCTCAACGAAGTGGCCTCATCGTTGTCTGTCAATGTATATCAGCCAAATACTCTAAACGCACGTTGATTCTAAATGTAGAGGGAAAAACTGGAGAGCACGCAAACTCCAAAAATACAGGCGTCAGGGTTGGGATCAAACCCACGACCCCCTGCGTACCAGGCGAGGTAGTTAATGTCTCGCCACCGCAGCGTCTTGTATGTTTGCAAGAGACCAGATATTGTTCTAACTTTATCGACACCGGGCACACGTTTGGGGTGCGTCTTACTTCGTGGAGCACCGGACAATCTGGAGAATGCGGTAAGAGGCGCACGGTACTAAAACGTCGCAGTTACTTTATGGTGTAGAGCAGGTGGTCCCCAACCCCCGGGCCGCGGACCGCTACCGGTCCGTGGCATGTTAGGAACCGGGCCGCACAGCAGCAGGGGGTGAGAACGGTGAGTCCGCGCGTGGAACCTGCCCCCATGATTTTATTATTCACCACTTCCATCCGCGCCTCTTTCCCGCACCGCGCACTTGTCTTAGTCACAGTGTTGGTAAGCCCACAAAGCTAACCCCTAGTAGCCACAATGAGTAAAAAACAAACGTCGCTGGAGAGCTGCTTTGAAAAGGGGGAAAGACCCAATGAGACCCGTGAAAAAATTGTCTTCCACGAAACCAGTCCCTGGTGCCTAAAAGGTTGGGGACCGCTGGTGGAGAGGGTAGAACTCACTTTGGTTGGAAAAGCACGTGCCCCCACTTGTATCGATAGATATTTTTGGATATATGTTGATGGAAAAGAGCTCATTGTGAATTCGACTCCCATTGGAGTTGAGCCCACCGCATTAGATCTTAACCGGTGCTTAATTTCAACCAGAAAAGGGTGCTATACTATTTCTGGCCATTATTGTACACTCTAGTGGTAGTGCCTTACGCCAATGTATCCTGAGTTAAACCAAGATAAGCTCGCAGCTTTAATGTAAATAGTTCGTGAGAAATTAAACCCTGACCTTAATAGCTGTTTTTTTATATTATTATTTTTTTGTCATAGCAATGATTGATAGTCTAAAAACAAAAACATTAACCTAACCTTGACCGTGCACGTTCTGAGTGTCCCGGGAGGCAAAGCCACATTTTTCTGATTACAGCAACGTTGCGATCCGAATTCTCGAGGCAGCATCCTCTCTTGACCCCTTCAGCTATCATGCCCCATCACCCGGCGTCTACCCTTCCATACGAAAACAGACCAAGGTGTGACGCATACCCCAGTTGCTCCGGGGAGGGGGGGGGGCAGCGGAGGTGACCGATGAAAATGTCAGAAAGTGCTGAGCAGTGCCCAGCGCTTGAGTGAGAAGCTTGGGCTGCCGATGCGGAGAGAACTGGGTTGTCTGGTGGAGAAAGTTGAATTGGGGATGGTTGTATTTGTATGTGTGTCAGTTTAACACGTAGATCAATATCATCCATAATACCAGGGGGTGGGAGGGTTGGTTAGATCGCGTAAATATATAAATGTGTCGAAGGTGTCACAAAACAAACCTTACGAATTGGCTGTGTCGAGAGAGAAAGAGACATGAAAACTCACGTAACAAACCTTACTAGTTGGCTGTGTCGGGTGGTGGCGGGTTTAACGACACATTTATATATTTACGCGATCTAACCCAGTACACGTGTATTTTGTATGTCTGTGTTTGGGTGATTTGTTTAGCTTTCTTGTACTTTGCGCCCCTATCGTGTTGTTGTTCTATTTGTTGTCGTAATGTACTTACCCCGTGCCCCTACTGGACACCTGTGATGAAAGAGCTTTATAGCTCATCGGATTCCTTCAGTATAATTTAATATTCTGATTCTGATCATTGACTCGAACGGTTCTGCCCCAATCACTGCACAAAAACGCCACCAGAAAGAAACTATAAAATCACGTTACATTGATTTGTTCAAAATCTAGCTCAGAGGGCAAACGCTTAACAACAACAAAAGCACGGTGCTTGTTGATTATGGATCCATACGTACCGAGGAGGAATCGCCACATTTTCTGGTGATGCTGTTGCTGCTGCTGCGTTGGCAGTGGTGCACAAGCAACAAATCACTAAAGAATTCAACACCTTCATCAACAGGACTTAAAACGAAAGGAAAAAAAAACACAATAGGCAACTTTACAGCCAATGACCCATCTATCGGGTGCTATGAAGAAAGATCATTGCTAGTAACTTGGCCTATTACTATATTTATATCCCTTTTTAAAACTATAAACTATAAACCTAAACTATAAAATATTAATATTTTACCACGGAAGGCCCACTGAGCTATATAGATATTTTTCAGAAGCGTCATGGTCAGAAATGATAGCTCAACTAAAAAAGGCTTATCATGTGGACATTTAAAGTAGCCAAATATTCTAAACGCACAGGTAAAAACAGGAGGACCCGGAGAAAAATCTACACGACCACGGCGAGAGAGAGAGAGACATGCAAACTCCAAATATACAGGCGTGAGGGTCAGGATCGAACCGATGACCTCCTGCATATCAGGCAAGATAGTTAACATCTCGCCATCACGGCACCGTGTTGAGGCCACAGTATCCATAATAGAGGTTTTTGGGTTAGGAATCGTGGAGAGATGCACGCTGGGAAAATGACATTGGAGAGACAGAGGAACGCATGGATTGGGGAATACGCATAGATGATCGATAATAGAGGGTTTTTTAGTTAAATATAAATGTGTCGTTAAACCCGCCACCACCC
>JAAXLI020002696.1:0-12454 GCA_014621495.2 Entosphenus tridentatus | reverse complement strand
GTCTGTGGTTCGTGTGTCTGTGCGTGTCCGCTCACAACAACGAGCGGAGCGCCGGGCGGATAAAACACAGCAAGTTGGCATCGTCGGGGGCACATCTGGTGCATCGGCCAGTCGTCTCAGTCAACCCATGGCACCTGGGTCTGTCCCGTGACCTCCTGCCACTGGGGGTTCGACACTTCACGTGTCCTTACGGT
Organism: Entosphenus tridentatus; assembly: GCA_014621495.2. NCBI lineage: Eukaryota > Metazoa > Chordata > Hyperoartia > Petromyzontiformes > Petromyzontidae > Entosphenus > Entosphenus tridentatus. The sequence continues at coordinate 12,260 of JAAXLI020002696.1, read as the reverse complement.
GCACGTAGCCTGGCACAAGCGCCGTTGTGACGTCACCGCTATTCAGTGGCGAATGGCGGCGGTTGTTGTTGTTGGTGTCCGCGCCGGTTGTGTGTGTGTGTGATCGGTGGTGCAGCGGTTGGCGCTCCCATACCCCCCCCACGCCCCTCTAGCAACTCAATACAATAGTTTGTCATATATTCCGAGAGTAGTCATTGACGTTGTCATTATCAGCTTTCTATTTCACTTAGACTGTATAGTTGTGAGTGTAGCTTTATTTTTACGTCCAGCGCTTTGAGATACTTCAATATGAAAGGCGCTTTAATACGATTCAAGATTATTTTTTATGATGACTCGGGGTCGTGGTTCGATGTTAAAATCGATTTGTGAACATTGCGTTGAGAGGAGTACCTTGAGTGGCGAGCGGGTCACACAAACCCGTGACGTAACAACTTCACAGATAAGCAGAGACCAGATGTCTCATCCATATGTCTCTCCGCATACACAAAAAAGTGTTTCTTACACAATACATCGACCCCCGTGGCTTTCTGGGAGTGCATCATTTCAGCAGGATTAATACATTGCAAGTCATCTCTGGACGAGTTTCGACACCCAGTGTCTCATCAGCAGAGTCGGGCTTTGCTTGACTCAGTGCTGGTGAGCGTCTGAAAGTCACAGGCAAGAGAAGCCCTCTCTTGAAGATATGGGTCCTCGTTCGATCAATTTAAGCTGCATACAACTAGGGTTGTCAAACTAAAACCACGACAATTTGACTCAAAGATCCCCCGTATAGCCTTGACAGTTTGGGCAAGTGCTGTTACAGAGGGCAGCATGGCACTCGAGGGAATTGGTGGCCAGCACCATGCCTGGCCGTCTTTTTTCTCCCTCGTGGCGATGTTTACAAATCGCACCAAGTAATCATTGTGAGGCTGAGTCGACCTAGGGGAGGCCCAGTACCGGCTCAGATAATCGTCACTGGTGTTAGCCGTGAGCGAGAATCGAACTCGGGTGGCTGGGTTCGCAGCGCAGCACGCTAACCTCTCACTACACTTGCCACTCCATACTCAAACAACAACCACCGTCATTCCCCAGGCTGTGTGCACGTTGAAGCCATGCTCAAACAACACGCACACACACACACGTGGCAGGAGTTACAAACCACACATTTTTGACGGCATTATATTTGTTCATGCAGACATTTTATTGTTCCAATGTCTTGGCGGGGTGGATTTCTCCGGTACAGAAAATAAGCAGGCGGGTAACAGGGGGGCCTCCGTTACACCTCATCTCACGACCCTCGTCAGTGCTCGTCACGGCTCACACCGGCCTTCTTACACGTACACGCGCAATACCGCGATTGCCAATCCACTGCTGGATGAGGGCCTAACCATGCGGACTGTGGGGGGTATTTAACCGTGCTTCATCACGCTGGTCAGTGCAGGTTTGGTGGTGGTAGTCGCGGGGAGTGCAATGCAACGCCCTCTACTTCCTACAACTGCACACAGTGGTGGTGGTGATGGTTATCTTTGCCAGCGCTATCCAAGCTCAACGTTGTTCGGCGTCTGAAATCTGCTAAGATGGGGCGTGTTGCGGATGAGTTTGTCGTAGCCGACGGTTTTTAAACTGGAAAACATCCACACACGCATTGACCCGAACTCTCAGATATCTTGGCTTGGTTCCGTTAAAAACGCAGCCCAAAATAATAAAAACAAACCGCTCTCATCTTAAATGGTCGTATTTTAAATTGAGTTTCACAAATGACGGTACACCTCCATCCTCTCCCTGGCTGACAAAAACTACGATGTCCCCTCGCTTCAGTCAAAACGTCTCGGCGTGTCGATGTCGAAAAAATACTGCCGTGCTCCGGAGATGATGTCTCCTGGGATACGTTCTGCGGAAACCCGGAGGCTTCCTGGAGAAGTTGGTGACTCGTCTCAGACACAGGACACAGAGGCCGAGGCTGACTCAGAAGGGCTGGGAGTGATGACGCTGTTGCCGGAGCAGGGTTTGGTGTGGGACAACTATTCGCAAGAACGGCCAAAAAAAGAGCCCAGTGGCGTAGGAGAGTCCCATCTGATGGTCAGCCCCTCGGATCGAGGAAGGCTAGAAACGGAAACCCGACGGATGTGCCCCAACGCGTCGTCATCAATAGAGCTCTTGTCTTGCAGCTACACACCTAGCCTGCGTGCCACCGACTATCCCACATGGGCTAGAAGATCCGTTAATTATGTTTATAAAAACACTTCAAATCGACTTTCCGGAATGCTCCAGGTTACATAATTGTGGTTCAGCGATAGCCATGATTTTAAAATATTTTGAAAACAATAATTATGATGATTCACGAAGGTTCAAACTTCTGTCGGACACCCCAGGACAAACCCTTACGTGCTTAGCTACAAGAGCTGATCGTTTCTCGGGTCCCACCCTCCCCTCGTGTCACCGATGTGGCGCGTGTGTGAGCTGCCGTTGAGACGCGCGGTGTGAGTCGAGATGTAGAGAGTTTATATGTAAAAAAAAGATCAAGCAAATGCAAGCCACGTGTCACCCTCGGCTCGCGCGGTCTGCAAACCGATGACACCTTCCTCTCGTGGACATCTGCAAAGCACACACGGAGACACGTGGCCGTCAGGTGGGGCACCAATATTTGATTTGTCCATTTGCGGAAGCCACACGTTACCGCTCTAATTTAATTAAAATAAAACTTGGAACGTGAAATGAAAGCATTTTCAAAAAGACATTTCTCATGGTGGTTGTCAAGGTTGGCCCAACTCGTAGCTTTGGCCACCAGGGGAGGCCAAGGTGCCCCTTGCCCCCACGCTCGATACGCTACTGGGTAGGTCGCTAGTACCACACCCGGCCACATTTGTCTCCACAATGCTGCTGTTTACGCACCGCACTCGGTGTGCTCCTTGAAGGCTCCGTCGACACACACACACAGGCATGCACACACACACACACGCACAATGATGCGTCATGGCTGTGGATGAGGTTAGTTGTCTCAAAGTGTAGATTTTCGTAGCCAGGTCAACCATTCATATTTGATTATGGGTTAGGTCACGTGGTATAGCTGTATGCCAATGTTCGTTGATGTTCAACTCAGTCATGAGAAGTCTCAAGTCAGCACATTTATTTTTGTGGTGTACATCACGTTAACTGTGTAAATGTGGCAATCTCGTCGGGTGGTGGAGGGTTAGTGATACTGCACCACGTGGCCTAATCCGCCACGTGGGTTCGGCGATCTTGGGAGTCGTCGGGGCGTACCGTGCCGCGAGCCCGCTGCTCTAGTTGACCTGGCTGCCCGAGGACGAGCGGGTGATGGTCATCGTGCTGCTGGAGCTGCCACTGCATACACATCATCATCGTCATTCACATCATCATTCACATTATAATCATCAACAGCATCGTCATCGAAATCATCATCGATATCATCATCAACATCTTTGTCATCAATATGATTATCATCACTGTAATAATAATGATCGCTACAATAATATTGTCATCATCACTAAAATACTGTGATCATCATGATCTCTTGTTGTTACGCTGCAATGATAAAATAATATAATAATCTTGCTATTCATGTATTTATTTACATTCTCACCTCGTCGGGCCTTAAAGCGGCATAATTGTCTGAACTGTCTCTCGTCTGGTTAGAGTTGAAGGTTTAACGATAACTCTGATAACACCATCATCATTATCATCATCGTCGGTGTGAATTAGGAAACACTCACCCCATTCCGGCACTGCCTCCTGTGGAAGGTCAAAACAAGAAAGATTAAAAGATGCCTTTTTGATGTTATTATTGCATCGTTTTGGAGAACATAATATAATAATGTAACAAATATGAATGGTTTCGATGTTCAGTGTCTCAACCGTCGAGTCAGGCTTTCTGAAAGCATTGCTGGTGCACTGCCAGTTGTTTATAAGCAAGAAGTTGGGGCAGAAGGAGGATTGGGAAGCGCAGGAGGAGGTGGATGAGTGGGAAGAACAGGAACAGCGGGAGGAAGAGGATCAGGAGGAGTAGGAAGAGCAGGAGGAGGTGGAGGAATGGGAAGAGCAGGGGCAGGAAGACGAGGAGTGGGGTGTGAAGGAGGAGAAGGAGTGGAGCCTCACCGGTGGTGTAGAAGCCGCCGTGGTTGGCAGTGGAGGAAGAGCCGCCCGAAGGAAGCAGCACCGTCGGGGCCTGGCCCGCGGTGATGTTGGCGAGCCTGCGGGGTGTGGCACACATCACCACCATCGTCATCAGCATCACCATCAGCACCACCATCATCACTATCATCATCATCACTACCATCAACAAAATTATCATCACCATCATAATCACCATCATTATCACAATCATCACAGTCGCTGTCAAGATCATCATCACCACCACCATCATCGCGACGATTATCAAGATCATTACCACCATCATCATCAATATTGCAGCCATCATCATCACCACCACCACTACCAACCACCCTCGCGACTCACTTGGTGTCCCCTCCGTCGAGCAGGCGGCGGTAGGTGGCGATCTCGGCCTCGAGCTTCATCTTCATGTTGAGGAGGTCCGCGTACTCCTTCAGCTGCCGGTTGATGTCGCAGCGCAGGGACGTGAGCTCGGCCTCGAGCCGCGCCAGGATGTTCTGGTAGCCGGAGAGGTCGCGCGCGTTGCGATCCTCCGTGTCGGCGAGGGTGTCCTCCAGCGAGCGGATCTGCGAGGTTAAGAGCCTCTGTGTGAGTATATGGGCCTCTGTGTGAGTCTATGGGCATCTGTGTGAGTATATGGGCATCTGTGTGAGTCTATTGGATATATATGTGAGTCTATGGGCCTCTGTGTCAGTATATGGGCCTCTGTGTGAGTATATGGGCCTCTGTGTGAGTCTACGGGTCTCTTTGTGAGCATATGGATATCTATGCGAAGCTATTGGTCTTTGTAAATATATGGGTGTATATGTGAGTCTTTGGGTCTATATGTGAGTCTAATTGTCTATATTTAATTATGTGGGTCTATATGTGAGTCTATGAGTCTCTGTGTGATTCCATTGGTCTGTGCGTGGTTCTATGAGTCTCTATGTAATGATGTGGGTCTATATGTGAGTCTATGAGTCTCTATGTAATTCTGTGGGTCTGTATGCGAGTCCATGGATCGATTTGTGAGTCTTTGGCGGACGCCACTCACCATGCTGCGCATGGAGTCGAGCTCCACCTGGAGTCCCTGCATGGAGCGCCGCGTCTCCTGCAGCTCTGTCTTGGCCGTGATGGTCACCTGGTTCTGCTGCACCGACACCTGCTTCACCGTTTCCAGCTGCAGTAGCAACAGCGGCAGCAGCAGCAGCAGGGCGGGGAAGAGGGGGAGCGGTGGGGGAGAGGAGCAGAGAGGCCCGGAGATGCGGAGGAAGAGGAAATGGGTGAGCAGAGAGTGAGCGGGGGAGGTGGAGGAGAGAGGTGGGGAGAGGAGGAGAAATGAGGAGAGAAAGGAGGAGAGCAGAGCGGTGGATTTATTGAAATAAGAGAGCAAGGGAGAGAGAGAGAGGAGGGTCAGGGTTCCAGCGATTAGTCGAGTGGTGTGTCTTTCATCCTCAAACGATGCCTCGCTTGCAGCACTCGCTCCAACGGTGTTTCAGGAGGCTACGTGGGGGAGCTTTGTCTGTGCGTGCCGCACCTGCTTGCGGAAGGCCTCCTCCGCCTCGTCGCGGCTGCGGGCGATCATCCCCTCGTACTGCGACCGGATGTCGGCGAGGATGCGCGCCAGGTCGGCGCCCTTCACGTTGTCCACCTCCACCGACATGGACGTGTCGGCGATCTGAGCTCGCAGCGCCATCACCTCCTGCAAGCGGGCGGCACGGGGCCAGCCACGGGGCACAACCACGGGGTCATCATCACGTGGTGCATCTGCCGGTCGTCTCAGTCAGTTAACACATGGCACCTGCTGGGTCTGTTTCATAACCTCCCACCAGCGGGCCTTCGACACTTCATGTGGCCTCGAAGTGCACCTAGCATGGCACGAGCGCCGTGGTGACGTCACTGCCACTTAGTGGTGAATGGCAGTTGTGTCAAAAAATGTCTGTCTTCCTATCTGCCCTTCTTACGTCTAGCCATCTGACTCGATATTTCTCTGTCAATTTGCCCGCCTGTCTGCCCCTCTGCCTGTCTGTTCGTCTGTCTATCCTTTGAGTTGCCCAGCTTTCTAGAGCTCTGTCTGTCTATCCGTCTGTCAGTCTATAGATCTGTCTGTCCATCTCTCTCTCTGTCCCTTCCAACCCCCCTCCCACCATGATCATGAATGCACGGCAGCTAAATCACGGGCAATGTAAATTCGTCTGCCGGGGCAGGGGGGGGGGCACGTGGAGGGCACCTGCTCGTGGTTCTTCTTCATGAAGATGAGCTCCTCCCGAAGGGCCTCGATCTCTCCCTCCAGCCCCATGCGTGCCATGTTGTACTCGTCCAGGAGGCACTTGAGGTTCGCGATGTCCACCTCCACCGAGTTGCGCAGCGCCAGCTCCGTCTCCCACCTGAGTGGAGCGGCACCGGCATTTCATTCGGCTCGTCGCGGCACAATGGGTAGGGCCGGACGACCAGGAGAACGGTCCGCGGAAGCAGATACCATGGAACTACTTCTGAGGTCACGTCAAGCGAGCACATTTTATCCAACGGGTCTAGATTGATGTTGAGTACAAACGTGGGTGGCGAATGCGAAGGGTTGTGCTTGCGTTACAGAACAGCCCAAGGAAGTGAATACCACATAACTACTTCTGAGATTCCGTCATATGAGTAATTTGGTACAATTTAGCTAACGCAAAGGACATAGGCAGACACCTCACGCAAAGTGTCTTTCTTTGTGTTAAAGGACGGCCCGCTGAAGTGGATAGGACAGAACTACTTCTTAGATCTCTTCAAGCGAGCAGTGACATCTGCCACGGATATTAGTGAAATACTTTAATAACAAGGAAGGTGTCTTGACTTTAATGCCACCCGGGGAAGCACCACTGCCTCTGATATTGAGAACATTGATTGATTAATTGATAGACACGCTATCACGTTCAAATTCGATTTTGCAGTTAACCTGGAATATGTCCAGCTCTTAGGATAAAAAAAACTATCACGTCTATTAGCAGAGCGTGTGATAAGGTGACACCACACAGTGTGGATAAAAGTCAAATTAAGGTATATCAAATGTAGTTCTGTGATGTCAACTTCCACAGGTCGTTGTCTAACACGGTGTGAAGCTACATTGATTTTTAAGTCCCTAGTAAAAATATCTGCGCCTCATAAAAACACATTCTACAATGACATGGGTGTGGAGCGGTGGCGCAGTGGTTAGCGCACTGGGCTGTATACCCAGCGACCTGAAAAATGTTAACAAAATTTTTGTTTAAAGTCACTCACTTGGAACGGAAGTCATCGGCTGCCAGCCTGGCATTGTCGATCTCCAGGCTGACCCGGGCATTCTCCAGGGTCTGGGCCAGAATCTGTGGTACCGAATGAAACTCAGTGAGCAGATGTGGACACAATAAGTGGATGTAAGCCAATGACCCAACCACCTGGAGTGCACCCAATCTCATCAGGCCTTGGAAGCTAAGCAGGTTTGAGTCTGTAAGAGTGCCTGCATGGGTGACCACCAGGCACAAAAACAACAACAATAACAACAACGTAGGAATCTGGAATGTCTTCGACTGGTGCAGGGCTGGGGGTGCCACGGTGGCGAGATGTTAACTACCTCACCTGGTATACAGGAGGTCATGGGTTCAATCCCGACCCTGGCACCTGCTGTATATTTGGAGTTTGTGTGTTCTCCCCGTGGTCACGTGGATTTTTCTCCAGGTCTTTCGGTTTTTCCCTTAACATTTAAAATCAACATCACCCGTTTAGAGTATTTGGTTTGCGATAGATGTCCACATGATAAGCCACTTTGTTGAGCTATCATTTGTGGCCAGGTCGCTTCTGAAAAAGTACTACACAGCTCAGTGGACCTTACCTGGTAAAATAAAAAATAGTTTTATTTTAGTTTAGAACCTGAGATCGTGACCTCATTCCTTTGAGTGGGAAAGCACCTTGAATTTCCAGATTTAAAAGCAGTGCATGGACTGACATCATAGGCCACTCAATAGCCTACCTAGGCTCTCCAGTTTAATTAACATTCGATCATCCTTACGAGAGTCATTGTGTCCTTTATTACAGACACCCCACAGATAGACAGATGGACACAGCGAGCTAAAGAGTTAACAACTGTATTATTAAGGATAGTTAAAATCGTATCAATAAATCCCATAGTGTCTGGGACATTGGGAAGATATGTGGTTAGGGTTGGCACCTTTCCGAGTTTGACCGGGCCGATCCAGGAATTGGCATCTGTGTGTCAGGTGGCAGCAGGATTTTATTTCTACCGTGATCTGGTCCAGCTATTGCTGAGTTCACAGTCGACTGCGCGGTGTTCATAATAGAGAAATACGTTCAGGTTTGGCCTGCAGTGTAAAAGCTGCCAGCGCTGGGTGCGGCCGAGTACCTTGGCCCTCAGGTCCTCGATGGCCGAGTAGTAGACGCTGTAGTCCCTGATGGATGGACCTTTCCCCTTGAGCAGCTCCTTGATCTTGATCTCGATCTCCTTGTTGGCGTGCTCCAGGATGCGAACCTTCTCGATGTAGCCGGCCAGGCGGTCGTTCAGGCCCTGCAGCTCCTGCTTCTCGTCACTGCCGTGGATGATGCCGGCGCCCAGGCCCATGCCCATGCCCAGGCCATGGGTGCTCTGGTACCCGAGGCCGCCCCCATAGCAGCCGCCGGCGATGATGCTGTGGCCTCCGCGCAGACCGCCACCGTACGTGCTGGAGGAGCTGCTCACCTGTTGCCGGGGAAGAAGAATTCAAATATTCACAATAATACTTGAGAGAGTAGATTTGGTATCCGCACCATTTGTTGATGTTCCATTTCTTCAATTAGTTCGTCATTGTTTTATTTTCTGAGAGTTTTGTATTTACTTAACAATTGTTATATAAATAGGATTTAGCCCCTTCGTGTGATTTATGGATATAATTATTGTTCAGCGTTGTGAGATGTAATTAGCATGAATGACGCTATATAAATCTTAGATGGTTACTACTTTATTCTCATAGCCTACTGAAAGCGTAAAGCATGTTATTTTTTCATCATCTTGATACTGGCAAAAAGGGTCCCATAGATTGTTTTGACACTTGTTAATGTATACACAAACACGATATATTGTTATTTACCCTGTTTGCACTAAGTTCTGGCATGGGTTTCGTGTAAATAATTTGTTGTTTTTGCTTTTGTTAGTTTGCACATTTCCTCTGCCCTGCGATGTCCTCTGACTGTCGCCACTGCTGGCGGCCTTGGGCTGTGCTTGTCCTTGTAACGGAGCTGCTGAGCTCAACAGGGCCCTCCCGGGCTGAGATCATTCAGCCTGAGTCACGTTCTGGTCCAGTGTTCTTCACTAATGTTCAGAGCGGGGCCACTTTCGCCGATGAGACATCATCAGTGTGAGGGCCACCCCACATTTGAAACCATTTGGGTTTGACAACAGCAAGGCGAGAGGTGTTTTCACACTCGCGTAGTGTCGGAAACCGCACATCAGGGACCGCCAGTGGCCCGATGGCCTTGCAATGAAGAGCACCGCTCTGGACTGACGGGCGATGGTCACTGAGCCGGGATAACTCCTCACCCTGTCCTACCAGAGCCGCTCACCCGAGGCTTCGAGCAAGGCCGTAGCCATGGAGTCAACATTGGGGGGGACCAAATCTTCCAGGGTGTCTGGGGGTCCCAACCCAGAAAAATATCTAAATTTGAAAACTAATTTCCTGCCTAAAATATTTTAAAAATCACTAACACATGGGATGCACTTTTTTTTACAATACTGTCTAACAGTGTATTGTATTACATTGCTCTGTTTTTACTTTGTTTACCATTTCTTGTTTCATTGTATGTAATGGCAGGGATTAGGCATTAATAAAGTACAACCATAACCACAATCATATAAACAGAAATCTATGCATTGATTTATATGAAGACAAGTCCAGATATTGTGGCCAAGGTTTAGCAAATTGTTGTTTTTATTTCTATAGCATAGCATTTTTTTAATAGCAATATATTGGGGCGGGGGGGGGGACATTTTGAGCATATTTGAATATGGGGGGGGGTATGTGTCCCCCCCCCCCAATATATATTATAATTACGGCCTTGGCTTCGAGGCCCCCCTCTCTCAACACTCACCACGCGCCGTGTCCCCACGCTGCCACCAGCCGATCGACTGGAGAAGCCTCCCACACCTCCGTGACGGATCTTCATTGTGGACGTCATGGTGTCTCTGTCACGGCGATCGACCGGGCGCGGAGAGATGTTAAAAGTGCGGCGGTCAGAATGAGAGGAGATCACAGAAAAAGCAGGAAACGGACATCACGATACATCGTCGTATCGTGAACATCAATATCGTATTGTATCGCAGCAACCCTAACCGCAGCCGTAATCACAGGTAACAAAAACTTAACACATTACATCAATAGCACTGCCGTTAAAGAAAAAAGACCACGAGGGGCAACATTTCTGGTTCATGGCCCTTGTTCATAATAAAGAGATGAAGGGCCATTGCTTGAAATTCCGAGTTTAGTTTTATATGTAACGTGCGTTGTTAACGAATGTGTTGAGTTCATTTGTTCTTTGTGCTCCAGAGCCACTGACAGCGCAGCAGCAGCAGCATCATCACAACTCTGCTCGTCGTCTCATCAGAGGCGAGCACCGCTCCAGCCAAACGTCGCCGCCGCCTCCTCCTCGTGAGAGACCCGACGGCGCAGAAGATCCCTGGCATCTATCTTCCACCCTGAAGCTCATGGACCACAACCCCTGATCCACATCCACTGCACTAACCGTGGCGGCAGCAGCAGTTGCCGATACTTATCAGAATATTTATTTAGACTGGAGGAGTCCGATGCGCTATGAAGCCCTTTTTGTATCTATGTATGTTGAACTTCTTTCGCACCGTACATATCCAACGGTGCTAATCGAAGGTCCAGTCGATACTCGATGACGGACAAATGGGACATGTGCAGCACACACAGACACAGGCAGTGTGCGGCGACTGTGGGCACCCAGAACAGAACCGTGGAACATCGAATGACTCAAAGCCTCAGTCACAAATACAGGTACCCTACAAAGGAGGAGGCATCATCACAGCGATACACCACTCCGGTACTCCTGACACAATGATCTGGTTCATTAACCACCTCAATGTGGAATTGCAGTTGTTGAACTGTATCAACATTAGCCATACGATGAAGAAGATCGAGATCTACGGATTCATACTGAGACCTATAAACTCACATGGAGAACTATAGACTCACACATAGATCTACAGATTGATACTGAGACCCATAGACTCACATGGAGACCCATAGACTCACGTGGAGACCTACAGACTCGCACATAGATCTACGGTTTCATACTGAGATCCATAGACTCACATGGAGACCTACAGACTCACACATAGATCTACGGATTCATACTGAGACCCATAGACTCACATGGAGACTTATAGACTCACACAGAGATCTACGGATTCATACTGAGACCCATAGACTCACATGGAGACCTATAAACTCACACACAGATATATGAAGGCATCGTCAAAAAATAGTACACCACACTCCACGACTGTTGACAATGATTTGCCTCTACATCAACATCAGCCATCCACAGAAGAAGAAGACCACTGCAGCCATACCTGTGGATGTGTCGGGTGATGTCTGGCAGGACAGGAGGTGCTGTGAGAAGATTCTGGCTGAGAGAATGAGGGACAGAGGAGGACACAGGTCCTTATATCTCCACTCAGACCGATGGGCGGAGCGTGTCTCCACCCATCTCAGGGTTGGGACATGTCCAGTGGATTAGCTCCCTAAGCCAGGATAATTTATGTCAATTTTTGTCTATGAAAAAAATATAAAACACGTTTGCTGTTTCTTTGAGAACACCGCGTAATCCGTGCGGTGTTGAGAAATGAGTTCGCTCAGACGTTACGCACGCATTAAGGAATTCAACAAAAATCCACCCTGCAAAAACTGAGCTTCATAATGAAACGCGTGCAGCGTGTCACTGTTTTGAAGAGTAACGTTTGCAATCAGTGCGTAGTATCTGCTTCAACGTGTGGCAACATAGAGATTGATAAAACAAATATATGGATAATCAGTTAACGAAATACTAGGCCATCAGCCATCATTAGATACCATCACTCATTAGTGCAGACCATCACCCATCACTAGAGACCATCACCATCACTAGAGACCATCACTAGAGACCAT
>JAAXLI020002695.1:0-12459 GCA_014621495.2 Entosphenus tridentatus | reverse complement strand
ACGGGAGGGGGGCGCTCGAGTGGCCGGTACGCGGGTTGGGGGTGCGTGGTGGTGGGGGGGGGGTGCTAAGGGGAGGGGTGCTCGATGTGGTGAGAGTATGGGGGGGTGGGGGAGGTCACGCGCTAGAGGGGGGGGGCCCCCCCTGGGGTGTGGGGGAGGACCGTCGATCAACGACACATTCTCTTCTACCGTGTACATATACAAAAAGTTTTGCTGGCTGCAAGGAAGGGAGAGACGGATGGAGGGTCACGTAAAAAAACAAGTGACGCGCGGGCTTTGTTTGTCTACCGCAAAACAAAATCCACCAATGAACTTGCGTGTCACAAGGGTTTTGACATACTGTCTCCAAGCGCACACTTTTTGTCTGAATGCACTGCATCACTCGGAAACAAACCCTGATAATGTTACTCTTTGGTTCTTTAGGTAAAGTCACGTGACTTTACCGAAAGAACCAAAGAGTAATTCCTGCAGTAACGAAAGCTCCAAATTAACCTGATAATGTTCTTCATCATTGGAACCTCCTTTGCCAGCAGCAAAATATGATAATTGCTTTTTTACCCTTTTATCTGGTAACAAAACTGACACCTTTTTTTACAAGGAGTCATGTTTGCATTGACCACAATACCTGCGGTCGGAATGCAAAAAAACAACAACTCTGATAATGTATGCACTGTCCTTGAAATTGATTGGTCCACACCCGAGACAGCTTTTCTTAGAGCCTAGTCTCACATGGTGTTGGACCAGATGACGCCAAAAGGCGCACAACTCAAAGACAATGCACCATCAGAGTATGAGAGCTCGGGGAAAGCATTTACACCATTGGAACCTCCTTTGCCAGTAGCAAAATATAATTGTCTTTGAGTTGTGCGTCTTTTGGCGTCATCTGGTCCAACACCATGTGAGACTAGGCTCTACGAAAAGCTATCTCGGGTGTGGACCAATCAATTTCAAGGACAGTGCATACATTATCAGAGTTGTGTTTTTTGTTTGCATTCCGACCGCAGGTATTGTGGTCAATGCAAACATGACTCCTTGTAAATAAGGTGTCAGATTTATTGCCAGATAAAAGGGTGAAAAAACAATTATCAATGTTCTTCATATGCACGTTTGTGACTTCACACACACACACACACACGTGCCTGGTGGGTTTATTCAGCTTCTGGACTCTGCCGTGGTCTGCTAATAAGCAGCAAGAGACAATTTTGGAACCTCCCTTGCCAGAAATGATGTAGCACAGACATTACCTCAATCATCCAGCAGAGGGCACCGCTGTCTAATTTATTTTCTTTTAAATCCCCAATTTAAAATACACAACAGTCTTCCATCACACACACGTGTCCCTCCACATGCAACATCCCATCAGCCCCCCAACGGCCTTCTGGGAGCTCATGCAAACAAGCCCTGGACCAGTTTCGACATACAGTGTCTCCATCAGTAGAGTCAGGCTTTCGCGTCGAACTCAGACCAGAGCTGTCCCTAGGGTATGGCGAATCGGGGTGATTGCCCCGGGCCCCGCGCTTTGGGGGGGGGGGGGCTTCGTCATCACTGTGTTAGATGTCGTTTGAAGGTGTGTGGAAGGGGGGTGGCCCGTACGGTGTGAGTTATCCCTGGCCCCACACCCCCATATGGACGGCCCTGACTAGGACCTACTTACAACAGAGAGGGTCCTAACCTATAAACATCTGGCAGTGCAGTGCAAGACAGCCCGAGTCCGCTGATGAGTCACTGTATTGTCGAAACCGGTCGAAGCTTTTCTTTTGTTGAACAAATCCTGCTGAAATGATGCACCATCAGAACTGATGGGATGTGTAAAACATGTATTTTATACTTTTTTGTTGGACCGTCAGATATGTGAAGGGGGTGTATCGTCTGCTTAGTTATTTTTTTGTATATTTAAAAGACATTATGATTGTATAATCAGTATAGTAATAAACTAGCATTGTTGATATCACTGAAGCAATATAAAACATATGAATTGAAACCATTTCCTGGCCACCTACTCTAGACATAGACGCTTTATTTGTATTATTGATTTCTTTTATAATTTCCCTTCTACGTGACTTTATCGGAAGAACCAAGAATATGAATCCCTGCAGTCACGAAAGCTTTCAATCGAAAAGTATGTGTTAATTTAGCGTTTTATCCAGCCACACACACGCAAACGATTTACGGTGAGCCCTTCTGAACTGCAGTAAAGAGAGAGACATCCAGCATCATCGGGCAATTTGCCAGAATTAATAACCAGCGAAGCGTCGTACTCAAAAATTGTAAATGTTGTGGATTCACTCTTCAACACACCGGTGGGCTAAAGTAGTGAACTATTTGTCTTTTGTCAACGTGACACTTTTTTTTACTGATTGGTCGTGTCGGGTGGTGGAGGGTTACGACACATTTATAAATAACGCGATCTCACCAAAAAACCTTTATTGTGAATAATATCGGTCGCGACAGCCTACGTGTTAAACTGACATCTATTAAAATTATTTTCTCGTTACATTGGAGGACATGGAAGTGCTAGGGGATGAAGTGAGACAGGCCAAACCTGCACAGAGTCTTGTGGCTCATGGGGTCACGGACCCAGGCACCAAACTTTGAAACTTGGAGCAGAACTGGGCCGTTCTTGGGCATTCTAGGACCGGCAGTGCTCAGTTCCCAGTGGTTGTGGAAACGATTCACGAGCGCTTGGGCTTAAAAACCTCCAGCCACGTGCTTTTTAAATCCTTTATATTAAGTTCACTTGCTTGCTTGCGCGCTTACGACCGTGCAAATCTTTCGGTCGTTTTTAACCCACTTCCCGTGATCCAATCGAGCTGACATTTTGCACACAGACTCGTTGTGCGTGACAATTTTTTTTCTGAATTTTTTCCCCAAAAATTTTACACTTTTTAGGCAATTTTTTAAAATATTGAATTACCAATTGCTTAATGGTGGCAGGCAATCATCTGACCCATAGGTGGCAGCCATCTCAAGCCAGAGGACGAGAGGACTCTAGCCGCCACGCATATAAAAGATTTATAGTGAAAAACTTTGTTTTTACGGGTTATTTTTTCCCTCCTCTCTCTTCACAATATTGCACAGAGGCACACCATGACAATTTCATAATGCACATCGCCAGAGGTGCGATACACACCAGCGGGAGATCGTACGGGGAAACAGAAATATACAAGCGGCAAGTATTGCACACCATGTAACCGTATTCACAAGAACAAAAAACTAGAGTTTTGTTTGCAAACTTGATTAGTTCGTCGATTCGCGCAAGACTTGTGCAAAGGCATCGTGGCGCGCGAAGTCATTACGCATCAGCCGCAGGAAGCCCTGTGGAGCCCGCGGCCAGCCTGGTGCTTTGAGAATGGGGTGGAAGGTGATGGCGCTGGTGGTTGGTGGTGGTGGTGAGTGTGTGTGTGTTACTCGAGCAAAGCGGCATTTATCAGGGATATTGCCCCTTTCCGTCCCCCCCTCTTCCTCTCTCTTTCTCTCTCAAGGGACATGCCCCCTTTTCCTAAAATAAACCCCCAAAGCCTTGTTCGTCGGCTCTACCGCCTCAACATCCCTTCCTTGCAAGTGAAACTCTCGGACGCTTTCTGTGTGCAGCAGTTCATGGTGCTGCACGCACGGGCTTCTGGGTAGTCAAGTGGTCAATTCAATCTCCATTGCAAGTGCACGAAATCGTGGTGTCAATCTGAAATACTTTGGCGGATAGCGGGGCCCCCCACTCCACCCCCCCTCCATATCTGGAATGATTTCAAACACAGGCTTGGTGCCTAGCGGTGGTTGAGATTCGTCTTTGTGCTCGGGCGAGTGTGCGCGCGGTTGTCACTTATTGGATACATTCCACGTTCACCGGCCGCTGTACAAAACTGCACTATCTAGTGGGAAACCCCTTATGGTGGCTCGTGTTGTCACTGGTGAGCGTTAGCCTCGCGACCGCCCTTGATAATTTGGCACCCACGACCTGGCTGACCGAATGACCTAACACGGTGGCGTCGCCGGGCAATGCGAGCCCTAAAGTCCAACCTAAGGGAAAACCACTGCGCTACGCTTTTGCTTGTAATGGCTTGGCAGTCGTGCGCGTCATCTTCGTTGACAAGAGATTGCCAAGAATGAAAAAAACAAACAACCCCCACATCAAAAACCCCCGTGCGCATCTCGCAGAAAATAGGGCGGGTGGGGGGAGGGGCACAAACTCAGGTGGTGCAATGGAGATGCTGGGATGATGATTCATCAAAGAAACACCTGTTGGTTGCTCCAAGGTCTGAAATTCCTGGATGACTTTGCCTGCCCCCTCCCCACGCCCTCCCCAAATAAATAGAGCGTCTACAGTTTGCAGATTATTCACTTTAAGCAAAAAGAAACATTGAAAATAAAAAATAAACTCTCCGCCATGGAATCTTGGCCATCTCCAGAATGAAAGAAGCTGATAAATGAATCTTGCGCATGCGCGGAGTTTGCCGGAGGGGAGGGGGGCACCGGGGGGAGGGGACACCTTCATTCATAGCTTGAAATAACTTAGCGCGGGGCCCTTGAAAATGTGGGGCCCGTAGCATATGCTACTTTTGCTACTGGGATAATCTGGCACTGACTCTGTACGATAAATCACGGTGAAGGTGGCGCACACAATCATACCTTATTTACGCTCTGACATTTTCTGCTGGCCATCGAACAAAAGACGGCGGTCACCGCATCGCGCGGCGCTTTCAGATGCGCTTCTGTGGCCGTCTCGAACGCTCTTCCCTTCCGATATGAGGAAGCAACTGGAGCTATGGCACTTTTTTGTTGCGTTTGGTTTTGTTGTCCTATTAGCACGGTTGGGAACGTACGGTGCGAAAGAAGTCCAACACACATGCATCTGTCGCGCCTCGTCAATGTTGGAACTAGTCCCTTCTTTCAATGCGAGCCTTTTGGAGTTCGCGCATGCAGATGTCCCTGCGCGTACGACGCGCTGGCAAAGCTGCCTGCCGCCTTCACTTCGACCACGTGTGTATGTTGAACTTTCTTTCACACCGTACGCGGTCAACCGTGCTGTTGACACGCGCCCTTGTCCGCGGGGTTTGGCCAGGATACGCTGCTCTGAAGCACGATGGTTGGTGGTCGAGACCTATGATGGAGTGGCACTTGAGAGAACGACAACCCCCCCCCCCTCAACCGTGGAGATGGAGCGATGAAATCGATTTTCGTGGGAACTCCGGGCAGTGACATGGGCGCGGCGGTGTTGTGGTCGCCGCTTGTTGCGGAGGTCTGCGGTTTGAATCGAGCGGGCCAACCTGATTAATGCTGCCGGTTGCGTTAACCGCACAATTGCGCGCCGTCTGCATCGCAGTGGATTTCAAAGACCCCACCTCCCCTGACGTCATTGGCAAGAGTAGGCCATTCATTGCGTGCTGGTGTTAGGGTCCACATTTTAAAAGAAAAAAAAGACCTCAAATGACTCAATGGGGATTATACATGTAGAGAGATTTTATTTATTTCAGCAGGAATAGTCCAATGAGCTGCAAGGCTCAATATCACGTGCGTTCTGCGACGATGCTGTACAGATGTTAGGCATAATAGTAGGTTTTTACCCTTTTAACTGGTACAAAACTGACACCAGTTAAAAGGGTAAAAACCTAATATTATATTTTGCCACTGGTAAAAGAGATCTCATAGAGATGTTAGGCAGTAGGGATCTTCGTTACACACGTATGGTTACATAAGTCGCGATAGCTGGGTAACTGGCTACGCGGATTTTCCATGTAACAATTAAACAGCGACTTGAATTTGAAATTGCAGAAGATTTGAAGACATATAAAAGGCAAAGTTGTGAATATGTGTGTCTGTTCAAAATGTTGAGCGTACTTCCCGACATGCAACAAACTGCAAATTTGCCATGTGGGTACTTTCCAGACTGTACACCATGCAAAAAGTCTAAAAATAAACTTTTTTGGGGGGGGGAGCTCAATAATGCATATATTTTTTGCACGGCAAGTGAGTTGTGACGTCAAATCTGTCACGTGACCCGCGCACGTGGAAGCGTCCCGCATTGTAGTGTAGTGGTTAGCGCGCTGCGCTACGAACCCGGCGACCCAAGTTCGATTCCCGCTCACCTGCCACCACCGGTGACGATTATTTGAACCGGTCCTGGGCCTCCCCTAGGTCGACTCCGCCTCACACGAGTAACTGTTGTGGTGTGAACATCGCCACTGGGGAGACAAAGGCGGCCGGGTGTGGTGAATCCAAGTCCCGGGCGAAGCCGGGTAGTAAAGCTAGTAATACTAATAGATAGATAGCGGCACCCAAGAGGTGGGAGAAAAAAATACAAAAAAATGAAACGGTTAAGTTAAAATCGCTCTGACTTTTCAAATTGTGCTCCTATTAATGCCATTATTTCACTGGAATATTCTGTAAAACCTAGAGAATAGAAAAAAAACTCACATTACGTATTATCGTGGCGTTTGATTTAGTAAAAAAAGTAGATTAATTCCTGACTCGGAGTACAGGATTGCGAGAAGATTATAAAAATTACAGCTGTCTCATATTTTTCGTTGCGAAGCAAAGTGTTCTCTACTTGTTTCAACAACATAAATGTACGTAAACAGTCCTACATTCCTGGAAGTTGCTAAATCCGAGATTCTACTGTAGATCTATTGGCTGTTCTGTTGCAGCGTCTGCCTTGCTGAGAAAAACAACCACAGCAACATCCCGGTCTCTACGCAGCCGTGTCCCAGTAGGCACAGCCCTTTCCACAAATGCCCTCGCAATTACTCGTGCCCTGGGTCACGACCTTTCAGCCCAAGCCTCACACTGAAATAGCCACCACCGTCGTCCTTGCCCGAGGGCTTTAACTCCAGATTTGAGATGAGCACTTAGAGCCAACGGGGGCACTGCATTTTGGGAAGCAGAAGGGGCTGTTTGCTTGTTGGCGCCGGGCGATTTAATTATGAGGGTAGTTATCTGAAAATCTGCCTTGCTTTGCAGGTCTGGATCTTTGGTGTTAATTGTATTTATTTACCGAGACTACAGGGGGGGATAAGATTGGCGCGGTGGGGTCTAGGAATCCAGTTAGCAGGCCTCGGGCTCAAATGAATATATTTCGATTTTTATCAATCCCACTGATGAATTCCGATCGATTTGCATTCCATTTCAGATTACGGGCATACAATTCTGGTTAACAAGCAAAGCCAGGATGGATTTTTAGATCCAAAACATTACATTTTTTGAAAAAAGACGTGAGATTTTAATTATAAAATGTACCTTTTTGAAATTACAAGTTCCATATGGTACAGTTTTAAATATACACTATTATTTGCCTGTTTATTTATGTATTTGTATTTATTCATACTGTATTGTGACCCTGTATACTGTAGTTTATCACGTGTACTAACATTTCATTTGTGTCCCAGGTCTCCCTATTCAAAAAAGACTTTGTCTCAACATCCTCTCACCTGGTAATAAATAAAGTGGCACGGTACTTGCCTATTACTACTGCTGCTACTATAATAAATCAGTCACAATGTACATTTTCAACAAGTTAATTGCCTGCGAGCTTCGGATAATTATTGCTACATTTTATGGTTTGTACTTATACTGCAACATCATATTATTTATGCGACAATATATTGAGAGGCATTGCTCCTCTCTTAAATCCTCTACTTCTGGTGCATGCATTGTGCTGTCTGGGTCCTTAGGTGGCAGTGCTGCGCCAGCGTCTGCCTTGTAGACTTATAACGCCCCAAGTTAGTTTCTAACACCAGTTGTTGAACGGCCTGGCTGGGTCGGACAACAACTGTGTTAACTGTGTTAGCTCGTTGTAATTAGTTGGCTGTGTCGGGTGGTGGCGGGTTTCACGACACATTTATATATTTATACGATTTAACCCAGAAAAAAACCTCTATTATGGATGAATGCGTAAGGACATGTCCGTGCATATATGTACGTATGTATGTGCATTTAGGTCGACTCAGCCTTAATAAAATTAGCTGGCACGGCGTGTAAACATCAGCACTGGGAAGACAAAGGTGGCCAGTCGTAGTGCTGGCAAACCCACCACCTCGTGTGCCGTCGTGACTCTCATAAGTGCTCGCTATCAGCACTTACCCCAATAGCCTCTTCATAGCCTCTTAGAGGCTATACGTGTGACCTTTGTTGTACGTGTACATATGCAACAGTGCATGCCTTCAAAGACGAGTACAGTTATGATAATTAATTTCGTGCTTGTCCTACCTACATACAAAGTGGTACCAATTTTAGTCACCCAGGCGATGTGATGAGCTGCGTCCGCCCACAACTGTGATACCCATCCTTGTAGTAAAGTCGCGTACGCTTGGCCCCCCTCACATCCTTCCAATCACATGACACATTGCTGTCGACTACAATGAGATGCATTTTCGGAATTCATGGAAGGCTATAAAGGGATGCACTTTTAGCTACAGGGGAGAATTATCTAAAAGCATAGGCGCTCTTGAAAGCGCCACTTTATGTTCAATCTAAAGCCACGCTATGCCGATTTAAAGTGCAGCCTGTTACTCGAATCAATTTGTCGGGAGGAAAAAACGAAATCTCTCAGTGGCTTTTGCGCAATGAAAGGCGCTGAATGAAACTCTCTAGATCATGGGGTTGATTTCCTACTCTCGTTGCTGAGCCCGTGTAAGAAACCCCCCTCGCTCTGGCTCTGCACACACTGCCGACCTCCAACCCACTCTTCAAGGTTTAGGACTTTCCCCCCTTCTCTCTCTCCTGCCTCTGACGGAGTCTCTCCGTCTGTCAAAATGTCTCGGTCATCGCTGGAACCACCGAGTGGAACGCCGAGTGGAACGACGGCGGATGTGCGGAATAAACACCTCACTCGAGACACAAACATCGCACCGCCTGGCTTTGACATTCCGCAGACACTCGTGGAGACGTCAATCGAGTCTGAAAATCAACAGGCCGATGCGCACACCCCCTTGGTGAATGGATAATTAAAGACGAGCCGCCGCAGCGAGACTGTGGCCATGCGGCCCAAGCTAAGGACCACCGAGTAGAACCACTGTTGTCTATGCTCCTTCAATGAAGGAGGAACAGAACGACAGCAATTCTCTCCCGAAGCCCTCTCGTCGTCGCGATCAGAACTCGGCGTTGGCATTTGGTTCGTGGACACATTGCCGCACTGAAGAATAGAATCGCCGAAATTGTAATTCCGTGGACATTTGAACCTCGTGGCGGTAACCCCGGGGTGCCATGGTACCCCGGCTCTCGCATGATGTCCGTGATGCAGTCGTTTTTGGTCTGTTGATGGTCGGCGATGCGGTAATCGACTCATCTCGACGAGCTGTACACGATGCACCACCACGGTGCGTACCGCGAGCGTTCAGGGTTTCAGCGCAATCGTCCTCGCTGCGTTTCGACATTGCAGAGTGGCACCACCGATTTCGGATTGATTGGTACCCCAGTCGCGAAGTTGAGTACACCTCTGGCAAAAAATATTAAATTGCTCGGACCTTTTTGTGTTATTAGATACCTCGATGTATAGCCATGAGGATCAATTGCTCTCCATAGCTTTTCCACTTCACCTTAAGATACGTGTATAGATATTCCTCCGTGCTTTTCCACGATCTGATAATGTGCACTTGTTAAAAAGACAATCCGGCTTGGATTGATTTGGCTTCTGAAGGCAACCGCATCTCTCCACTTGCTGCCAACAAACAGGTGTGTGTGTGTGTGTTTGTAGTTCTATAGAGAAGCAGCGGCCGCGACGACTGATAATTTTGGACAGCGCTTCGAGACGCCTTCAATTTAAATGCCGCCGTATGAATTAAAATTCCACTTGCAGTGCATAACATACGTAAAAAAAAGATAAACCCTTCAAAAGGTAATTGTCATGCTTGAGATTGGACGTGGTGAATTTCTGGCGACCAGAGACTCGTGACTGCCGTGTGTGTGTGCGTCTCCTGTTCAACCGCACACAATGAGCCGGCTCCTATCTAACCAGTGCGGGACATGTAGCATATGTTATAAAGGGGCCCTAAATAAAAAAAACGTAAATATTAAAACACGATTTTTTTTACTTGCACAGTAAAGTAATTTCAACATTTTTTATTTGCTATACAGCCAGATAATACGACAAATCGCTAACCTTAAACACCCAGTCGTTCATGAAAGTTTAAGGCGGTACAGTACTATAGTAATAGAGCAAGTGCAGAATCACTGAACCGCAATTGATAGCTTGAAAAGTATTTAGCGTGGGGTCCTTGAAAGTGCGGGCCCCGTAGCATACGTAGCTACTTTTGCTACGAGGATAATCCGGCACTGCAAGGATGGCTTTTTAACAAACAAAAACACGACCGCGTGAGAAAAGTTTATTATTTCCGTGCGTGACCGCTTCAGAGCGGCACAGAGTCGCGGTTTGTAGAGCCTCGGGTGCTCGAGGCCACTGAATTGACATGAACGGAGCACATCGGCGGTGCGTGGTGATTATTCGACAGCAACCAAAAGCCGAACATCCGTACAGCTCGTGCAGTTGCGCTGATTCTAAAGCACATTCCTGCGGAGGGAGCTGGTAGAAACGTTGGGTGGCTCGGTCAATGGCCAGGGTCAACGGCGGCGTGGTGTATTCCGCAAATATGGCCGACTGTGAGGGCTTGCACAAGCCGGCGTGAGTAGGTTCAACGTTGAGTTTTATAAGGGCACCATGGGGTGACCAGCCCCTTCCCACCCAGCCCCACCCCTCCCACCCCCCACCCAGCCCCTCCCTACCCTCCCCTCTCCACCCAGCCCCACCCCTCCCATTTTTGGATGCACGACGGACGGATGGACACAATAATCCCCTGTGGGCTGGAATAACCAGGTTCCTACCAGTATAAATAGCAGCAAGGTGGCTGATTTTGCAGTTGCTTTTTATCTGAGCCTCCCCCCCTCCCGGTTGTACAATGGTTTGCCGGGGTGGGGTGGCAGCTCCAGGATAAACACAGATTCTGATTCGAATTGTGGCAGGGATGTGACGCGGACAATATGTTCACAGTTTTCACCAGTGGTTGTCCACTGCTACATGCGGAAGACCCAACGCAGAAGATCCCCGGCTATGATCTTCCGATGAGGTTCATGATCCACCCTGAAACCGCATCCGCACAAACCATGACAGATGTGGATACCTGTTGTACAAATTGGATATTTTTTTTAACTCTCCAGTGTGCGACTGCGGCCATCCAGAACAGACCCTCCGATGGTGCACGGTTGGCTACATAGAGTGCGAAAGAAGTCCAGCGTACAACGACGCAATGCCCCGATCCACAAATACGAAGGAGATGTCACAGCGATTACGGACAAGGTGGTTTGCCTTGACCATCTTAATGTGAAACGGCAATTGTGTGTTCCAGATCTCCACCAGCCGTACGAAAGAAGGAGAAGAAGAGCCGCCAGTGTCCCCCCGGGCCAGTGCTGCTGCTGCCAAGCTGCTTGGGCTGTGGCCGCCCGCCCGGCGAAGAGAGCGCCCATGGTGAAGCCACCTCTGATTTTCTACGTGCGGTGCAAAGAAAGTTCAATATGTACGTTGTATGTATGTGCGGGAGAAGGAAAACACACTAAACACAGAAAGCAGTTTTAAAGAAGTGAGTTCTCAATCTGGATGATGATTTTAAAGTGCGTAGCTCCAGTGGCTTCCTGATATCGGAAGGGAAGAGCGTTCCAGACGGCCGCAGAAGGACATATGAAAGCGCGCGGTAGTAGTAGCTACAAATGTAGTAGTAGCTACAATTGTAGTAGTAGCTACATGTGTAGTAGTAGTTACATGTGTAGTAGTAGCTACATGTGTAGTATCTACAATTGTAGTAGTAGCTACATATGTAGTAGTAGCTACATATGTAGCTACATGTGTAGTAGTAGCTACAATTGTAGTAGTAGCTACAAATGTAGTAGTAGTTACATATGTAGTAGTAGCTACATGTGTAGTAGTAGCTACATGTGTAGTAGTAGCTACATATGTAGTAGTCGTATTATCTGGCTGCATATGCAAATGAAAAAATACAATGACTTTACTATGCAAGTAAAAAAAATGGTGTATTAATACTTACGTGTTTATTCATTTATTTAGGGCCCCTTTATAACATAATGCTACAGGCCCCACACGAGCTTCCTCCGTCACTGGTTACCATCACCGAGAGCTCGAAAACCCCGAGGCGAACTTTGTAACCTTCCTTTTTTTTACGATAGTGGAAACAAGAAGATGCTCGGTGTAGTCGGCTCTTTGCTTCGTTCATCATTTCGTAATTTTTTTTTACATTTTTGCTTTATGTAAACCCCCACCTCTCGCTCACTTTCTCGCTCACTCTCTCGGTCACTCTCTCGGTCACTCTCTCGCTCACTCTCTTGCTCACTCTCTCATTCACTCTCTCGCTCACTCTCTCATTCACTCTCTCGCTCACTCTCTCGCTCACTTTCTCGCTCACTCTCTCGCTCACTCTCACATTCACTCTCTCGCTCACTCTCTCATTCACTCTCTCGCTCACTCTC
>JAAXLI020002694.1:0-12460 GCA_014621495.2 Entosphenus tridentatus | reverse complement strand
TATTATTTTATTACTTCCCTTCTACGTGACTTTACCGAAAGAACCAAAAAGATGAATCCCTGCAGTCACGGAAGCTTTAAATCGAAATATGACGTGTATAGGTTAGATAGTCGAGTTTTTGTTGCTGTTAAGGGTGTTACGTTATAAAAAATAGGATGTATATTAAAATGAGAAATTGAAAATACTGGATATTATTATCTCTCTTCGTGAACTGGCAACGAACGATGTTATTAACACCCATAGTTTTAAAGTACGGAATTATATTGCACTATTCCGTATGGGTTTCCTCTGGCAAATGAATATGGATTTCATCTTGTGGCTCAGCACTGACATTGCTGTTGAGCACTAACAAGCATATGCTTAGTCTGTAATACTTTAAAGCTAATTTTGAAAGCATGAATGCACGAGCTCTGTCCCTTCTGTTTGTAACTGGGGGCACCTGATGACTCCAGTTAGGGGACTGACCCTGAAGCAAACCGGCCAAACTGGATCACAGGGTTACCTAAACCTTGGAGACTAAAAACCGGTAACAAAAGAGGACCCTCCTCGGCATGCTGTCCCTGCTGGCCAAGGTGTGCCTTGCTGGGAAAAGCTGCTATGCGAGCGCCGTGGTCTCATTGCGGCCTACGAGCATAATGTGTTGGGTTTACTCTCCAACACACCGGTGTGCTGAACTAGTAACTAATTGGCATGTTTTGATAAATAACAAACCTTACTCATTGTCTGTGTCGTTTGGTGTGTTTAACGACACATTTATAATTACACAATCTCACCCAAAAAAACCTATATCATGGATTGTATTGATTGGTGAAAGCCTACGGGTTAATACTGCTTCCTGTGCTTCTGGTTCGAGCGCAACGATTATTATTGCTGGTTAAATGCATCCAAGGAAAAATGCGTGTTGGACAGCGTTACATAATCCATGTGCATGCATTATTATTATTATCCCTTGTCTTGTTTTGCTCGAGCCACTGGGTATTCACTTTAGAAAGTCGATCTGGTAGAATTCCTTGACAGGGACGTGTCAGCTTCAGATCCCAATGAGCACTGTTGTGCATGACCACCAATTGTCGCACCTCAGATTAGCACAGTTGGCTACGTACGATGCGAAATAAGTTCAACATACATATATATAATAGAACCTACAGTAGGTCACTGCAATATAGTTAAATGAAATAACTCCTCTGCCGCCATTTTCAATGCATTCATATATTTATATGTATATATCCACAGTAATATATACTCTGTATTGGATGAGAGGAAGTGTAATAGATGGTTATCAAAATGCTTGACATTGCTATAGGTGTAATGATCATAATAATACAGGTAGGAACAATGTTCCACACTGCCCACCAGGGATTTATTGTCTGTCTGTCTGACTGTCTGTCTGTCGTACATAAATAAATATATAATACACACAGCTCTTTGATTGGTGGAGACCTTACAAACAGCTCTTTGATTGGTGGAGACCTACTGCCGGGTACGGAGAGGGGAGGTGCCTAAGGGAGGAGGGTCAGGGGAGGGGCCTAAGGAAGGGGGGAGTCATGAAAGGGGCCTGAGGGGGGGGGGGTTCAGAGGAGGGGCCTAAGGGAGGGGGGTCAGGGGAGGGGCCTAAGGATATGGGGGGTTGGTCAGGGGAGGGGCCTAAGGGAGGGGGGTAATGGGAGGGGCCTAAGCAAGGGGGAGGGGCCAATAGTTAAGGGGGCTGGCTACCTGGCTGGCTGCCTGGCTACCTGGCTGGCTTCCTGGCTACCTCAAGTCATCTTTTATACAGGTAGGAACAACAGATTCCACACTCCCCACCAGGTATGAGTTGTCTGGCTGTCGTGCACGAATGCGCTGTCCAACCATGTTCCTACCTGCCCACTCCGAAGGAACGTGTTAATAAAAGCAATACGTATCATGATTTGTGTTTTTGATAGTGTCCTTTCTGCCTGGGCATCTCAAAGTACTTAGCGATAAGCGGCTTGCGTTACATCCCATCTCAAATATGTAAAAGAGGCACCCTCCCTCCCATTGGCAACTGTCTCTGTGCAGCACAAGGAAAGACTCGGCACCTGTCCTGTGAGCAGGAATTTGCCTTCCAGCAGGGCGCCAATGGTTCCTATGCACAATCCCGATTGAGTCCTTTGCGGTGTAATTTTTTCATGGTGTAATTTTGAGGCACAGTTATTTAAATTTTGTACGCAATAGCTTGATTGTTTCAAATTACATCACCGAATATTTTAAACGCCACTGTTACGGTGAATGCATACGCATGTGGCTGTCGCCTGATGAGGCTCGTAATTACTGGCGAAACGTCGTACTCAGATTGTAATTGTTTGTGGCTTTGCTCTCCAACACACTTGTAACGGATTGGCCCGTGTTGTTTACATGACAAAGCTTACTAATTTGCTATGTTGGGTGGTGGCGGGTTTAAAAACACATTAATATTTATGCCATTTTTTCCAAAAAGAAACCTCTATTAGGGACATCAACATTCATTGCCAGGGGGGGTGGCTGCTGGATTTGAATCGTGAACCTCCACAACAAGCGGCAAAACGCGGTAGAGCTGGGTCGTGTCGGAGGCTGGCGGTGAGGACTTGGCTTCTGGCGAAAGGATGGTAGATCTGTGGCAGTTGGTGGGGGATGTTCTCCCTCACTCAATATCACATAAATGGAGACATGAAAAGGTGAACCTGTAAATGTTAGTGGCTTCACTGAGTGAGACATTTTAAAACTTTAGTACCAAACAACACACGCTGTGCCTTTAAGTGACTCTTTTAAACCCATTTAGCTGATTTAAATGAGCAAAAGACAATCGCAAATGTCTTCGTCCTAATTAAAAACAAGTTTGAATGTGTCTCAGCCTATGCTTAACTCTGAAAAATGCAAGTGCATTTGCACAAGGCATTCTTAAGTACTTTGTGAAGCTGCGGTGACATTTTACTCATGGTGGCTGTTATCGGTACAGCAGCCGCATCATTGGAAGGTAATAAGAGCTATGTGTTATGGTAAACTTGCAACTCTGGAATGTTAATGTGTTTTTTTATTATGCTTTATAAAAGACAAGTTAATCCTTTCCTTGTTCAAACAACAGTGTGGTGGTGCTCATTTCCATTGGAGAGTCAGAGGCCACTGCTGGAAACACCACATTCCAATGGTCGACGAAAACTTTTCCATTGGATGAACTGCTGTTGATAGCAACAAAAAGGAGGTGGTGATTTGCAAATTCAGAAATGGTCACCCTGAGAGAAACATATTGAAACGTAACTTATGACAGAGATGTAATTTTATAATCTTTTGAGGAATTGTATGCAGTTTATTAAGAATTTGAACAGTTTTTTTCGAATTGCCCTGTGAGCTAAGACGCTATTGAATCCGGTTTCATCAACAATACCAGAAAAACTAAAAAAATCCAAACACAACGTTTGCAACAGGTCGCATAAATAATATAAATACAATAAATACAGCAATGAAAAATGGACAATATATTACTGAATTATTAATTAAATATCTTACTAAACTGAACATTAAGATAGTTTTCCTGTGCAAACAACAAATTCTAAGTAACACTAGTAATCATAACAATCACCATGACATTGGACACATTACAACAGAACAGGACTCATATACAGAATAATAAACTATTTGTATATCATCTACTTGATTCAACAGTGGCAGATTGACAGGAATGCACTTAAATAAGTGATTTAAGATGACTGAGTGAAGGCAGTGACTGTAAATCAAGTTTGTGGTGATATTATTCCAGAGACTAGGGGTGGCCACTGCGAATGCCCGTTCATCAAAACCTGTTTTGTACCTAGGAATATTCAACAAAAACAATGATGAGCTCCTCAGGTTCGGACTGAGGAACCGAATTGGAACTAAGGAGATTTTAAATAAATAAACAAAGCCTGGTGAATAATTATGCGATCATGGAGGGATGTTCGGCCAGTCTCTCTATATAGGTCACAATTGAGCGTGTACAAGGCGATGTCGCGTTTGTATTCATTTCAGAGCTATCTTTTTGTTGGTTTCCCTGTTGGTGGCCTTAATATACTGATAGCAATTATAGTTTGTTGCATAAGAGCAGACAAGTTTAAGGCATGTTGCTAAATGCACACTCAAGAGGATTTCAACTTGTGGAGATATCAGACATAAAACAACTCTTTGAAGTAAAAAATCCAGACTCACTCGTACGAAGGCAGCATAAGGAACTTGCTTCATTTAAAAGTCGTATATGTAATGTTGGCTCTTTGCACGCCTCACGCTCACACTTTACGTGCAATATTAACGGGTTTGTGCGAGCAGAAAGTTGGATTGCCTCAGCTTGATTGCTAATGCCGCTGCAATAATAATATTAATCAAGCAAAAGTCGGCCTTGATTGCAATTTTACTTGCAGAAAATGTCTTTATTTCGCGGGGTAACAGTGCTGCGTCACTCTGGGGCTATTTTAACATGTCAAGTATGTCTGCTTTTGAAATGGTCGCGACTGGGGGGTTTTGGCTGGTGGCTCAGCGGTAGTCTCGAAATCGATAGGTTGCGAGTTCAAACTCCAACCTGGGGCATTGACTCGGTCCATCATCCCTCCGGGGTCGATAAAATAGCTTCCTCTTATTTGTGGATGTACAAAAAGTGGCTGCCCTATGGATAGGCTCGTTCCCACGATAGTAATATGGAATTCCCACCACAGGGCTGTAAACAGGAGACAGGACACCATCTAAGTGCTCATTTGAGCAGAAATGGCATAAACCTTTCTCGGGGAAATCTAAAATTATGTTAATTATGCGAGAGCAGCTTCCATGCCTTTCGCTGGGGCACTGCGTTCTACTCACCAAAATAAAATGTGGGAATATTTTCGGGCTAATTTGTGGTATTTCAGCATTGAGCGAATTCGTATTATTCATGCCCATGTTTATGTTCCTTCTATTCTCCTGTTGTGGCAACATCAGCCAGAATTGTCCATCAGAAAGTACTTCATTGTGACATTTCATTTTGGAAATTACTCAATAATTTCACATGTCACTGCATAATAGAGTGATGGCATTCAGTCAATTCATCAATACATCCTTCAATCTTCCTTTGTTGCAGAAGTAGACGAGCTTAAGGCAATTTTAATTGTAAACCCTATTTTAAACCTCACTCTGCATTATATTACAACTTAGAAAAGATGTGTGGCCGGAAATTGAATAAGGCCTGTTAAATAATTAATAAATGCGCCTCTATATGTATGCATTATTTTTATTAATTCTATGATTGACAAATGATGCATTTTCAGCGAGTGACAGGGCCAGTCGTGCCAAGCCAGTTCATTAACGGAGTATTAAATGGCCAGAGCTAAAGTTGAAAAAAATACCGTATATATTGCAGTTCAACTTGGTAGGCAATTGGGAGCGTTTTACGCACTGCCATGTAAAACCAGCGGCTCAAGTTTGGTTCCCGTCCACGGCCAAAACCAGTGGTGAGTTGTCACAATTTAATGGGTGCTGGGTCCCCTCACACACCAATGATCCCACGCTGATCGGCTACGGTGACCTATTTTATAAACAGTTCCCACAGCTGCCATGGAATGGATAAGGCCTTCATCCAGCAGTGGATTTAGAAAAGAGGTGAAAATAATAATTGAATCGAAACTGGTCATGTGAGAAGTGGCGTTGCGTGCGGGTGTGGGAGAGCTGTCGGCGCGCGAGGACTTGGGGTGCGTTGTGAGAGCTGCCGTTTTAAGGGGGGCGGCTGAATGAGAAAGATAATCTCGGTGAGGAGTGAACGGCGTTCAGCATCGTTACGTCGAACTCGGGTGGAGAGACGATACACGCCTCCTTCACACATCTATTTGGTCCTCCGCGTAAAAATAAATAAATTACACATCCCTTCAGCCCACATGGTCTTCCTTCTGCGAACGCTTAATTTCAACAGCATTCGCTCAACACAAGCAAACTCGGGACACACATCTTCCTGTCGGGGTCCATTGGCAGCTCATCAGCATGGGTTCAAGTGAGATGTATACAGGAGGTCGTGGGTTCGATCCTGGCTCTGATACCTGTATATTTGGAGTTTGCATGTTCTCCCGTCGCGTGGAATAGCTATATAGCGCAGGGGACCGTACCTGGTAACATAAAAATCGCTTCATTTATATTCTTTGGGTCTTTTGGTAAAGCCACGTAGATAGAAAAAAAAATTATCACGACGTTTCGATCGCAAAATAGCGAGAGAGCTGCCTCGGCAGCTATATTATTCACCTGATGACGATTGCTTGTGTTGCAATCGAAACGTGGTGATAATTGTATTATTTGTTTCTATCTACGTCGCTTTACCGAAATACCCAAAGAATATGAATTCATGCAGTCACGAAAGCTTTAAGTCTAGCTTAATTTATAGTTTAGTTTAGACTGTTGATGAGACACTGACAAAAAACAGTCCAGACGTTGCTCATGTTGAACGAATGCTGATGAAGTTATGCACTCCCATAAGGCCGTGTGGCTGTGGGAATGTGTAAAAAATACTTGTTAACTTATTACTGCATGTGAAAACGCAGCTTTCGGAAAGAAAGCTTGTCTTGACTGCTTATTAATATTGTTACTTGTATCCTCCACAATGAAGCTAATTATTATTTGCCTAAGGTGGGCAGAGGGAAGCCGTCAAACGTTACTCACAGGGTCTAATGTGCGGCGAATGCTCTTTGTGACAATCACCCCTCGTGATTAAATTAATTGTCATGACTCAGGCTGGCAATTCCATTCACAAATTATTATTTTACTTTCCCCTCCGTCGTGAATCTAGTGCCTCTCCGTTGCTGCAGCTTGCAATGTGAATTAATTACAAAGTCACCGACAAGACGTTTGCTGAACTCAATATGAATCGTAATCATAGATTGTAGCACGCCCGGTTCAATGCATGCACCGCGAGCATCACAATACAATTCAGTTGATGAATCCGTACATTGGTAAATGCGTATTGCATACTCTTTAGCCTTTCTTCAGATATAATGACATTTTCAAACATGTTTTTTATGTTTTCAGTTATTAAAGCACACACTTGTATAAACAGTTTAGCCTTATATACTGTTGTGGCTTAGGCCATTAGTAAGCCCCTCCTGAGACCAGTATAATGGGAAGGAACGGTATGGCTCGAATGTCACACACACAGCCGGCGGCCTTTGTCTCCCAAAATGTTGCACAAGGTCACACAAGGTACTAATTTGAGGCTGAACAAACCTATGGGCATTTGGTGCGAGTTTAAAATATCGCCTGTTGACATTCCAAACGGTGAGGAACGGAACCCAATTTCCATTGGTTATAGCTCAGTGCCCTGACCACGAGGCCACTGGACACTAATACACAAAGACAAATAACCTGTTAGCGCGCGCCTATGAAGGCAGTCACGGCACACGAGGGGGTGTGTGGCCAACACCACGCCCGGCCGCCTTTGTCTTCCCAGTGGTGATATTTACACACCGCACCAGGTTACTCATTTTGAGGCTGAGTTGACCTAGGGGAGGTCCAGGACCGGTTAAAATATCCGTCACTGGTGTTGATCATGAGTGGGAATCGAACTGGGGTGTCTCTGTAGGGTTCGTAGTGCTGCGCACTAACTGCTGCAATACCGCTCGCCACAAATACACACACACACCGCCCTGCTTAAACGTGCGGTTGCAGAGGTAATGCTGCTCAGCCATTAGTGGAAAGACCACATCGCTTGACAGGGACCGGTATCTAACATGTACTGCTTGGTCTTGGAGTACATCGTTACTATGATTCATTCTCAACCAAGTTAAAACAGCTAATGGTGCTGTGTGTGGAAATGTGTTCGACAAGATGCAGTGCGAGGGCTTCAATAGAAACGTGATCAATTCTAATATGAAAGTACAATTACAGAAATGCCATGACTGAGTACCTCAAAACTAGAGGAGGGTACACACGGAGAGGCAATATATTTGGTGATCCTGCATTGGCAGTGGTGCACAAATAGCAAAAACTCAACATGATCATCACTAACACCATGTGGCCTTAAAATGATAAAAACGATATATACTGGCTGACGTTTCGGGCAGTGCATAGCACACGGCCATTATGTTGCTTTATCATGGAGCAGAACAGGTTTGGTTTGTTCATGGAACACTGCAGATGAGAACGACTCGTTCCCTCAACTCTGAAAATCACTTAGATGACACCCATCTACTTCCCACCTGTTCGGTGCATGTCAGTGAGCAATTCTTACATAAAACACTACACTTTAAGTACTGTAGAGCAATCTTCAGCATTGCCCAGCACATTGCTGCTGGGAATAGCATTCGGTGCTGAATTACTCCAGTAAATCCAGTAACTCTACTGGAAAATGAAATGCCCGACTTTCTTAGCAAATGGGTATGACCCATCAGGCTGGAAGGAATGGCAGTGTCATGAAGATCTAATAATGGCATAGCCATTAATGGCATTGGTCAGTATAAAAATTCCAACAATTCTATAGCTACTAATTTAGCTACCCTGAGTGTTTTTTTGTTGTGAAAATCGAATTGTATCAAAATTAGACATTAGCCAATCGTGTAATTGCCTGCATTATTGTATTGCTTGCCTAGCTAATACGATATTGTTGTGAACATTGAATGCCAGTCAGGCTCCATATTGAATTAGAATTTGTCAATAATATGAACTTGCCATTGTAATTTGTATTTTTTTTTTAATATATCGTTGAAGCAGTCTGACTTAATATATTCGTAATTTTCTACATTATACAAATTTCTGGAGCCCCACAACTTATCCATGATCTCTGGATAATCTGTATCAGACAGGCTGATGTACAAGTAGTCGAGACTAGTACTGCACTGGCAGCCAAAGAAGAGACCAAATGCCCAATGTGGAAATGGAGTAAATGTTGAGTTCTGCTCTTGTGCAGGGGGCCAGATGGATTGTGTCATCAGGGTGGGAGAGGCCTTAATGCAGCAGTGGATGGACCATGATAATATGAATATCATAATTAGTTATAAATGAGACGTTATCTCTACATGATGAGTCATTTAAATTTTGTATTTCTCCATTGAAGAGGTAAGGCCCAACTCATTGTCGTTGAAGAAAATATTAGGTTATAATCGCAATGGAGATTGTTATTATAAACAAAAAATACCTGGCAAATCTCTGCAGTTGGAACATCTCGTTTGCAATGTTCGTGAGATTGATGGTGAGATTAACGCGCAGCGCGCACGTACTCGCATTCTAAATTCGAATCGCTAGTACAATATGCATTTATTTAAAGAATATCACCCAGTCAAACATGGGGCAGTGCGATGGCGAGACGTTAACTCCCTCGCCTGGTATGCAGGAAGTCGTGGATTAAATACCGACTCTGATATTTGAAGTTGGCATGTTCTCCCTTTGGTCGGATGGGGTTTTCTTCCACGCGATGATAATTCACTCCGTTGAGCTATCATTTGTGGCCAGGTCACTTCTGAAAAAGAGCTATACAGGTCAGTGGGCCTTACCTGGTAATATAAAAATAGTTTATTTTTCATTCTTTCCAATATAAATCCATAGATGTCGCGCATGTTATGTGAGTGAGTTTTAGTTAACTATTTAAATCAGGTGTGATTGACGGCATAGGTTTGTGCGTCTGGGAAATCGTGCCATGGGTTATCTCAAGATACTTAAATTGGTATGATTTTAAGACAGAAAAACAGAGTTACTGTTGGAGTAAAACAGTGGTTTTTGATTCAGTGTGGCCATCTTTCAGTTTGGGAAAGCCACATCAGGCTTTCATATGCATGACATTGATATATTGTCAGATAAATGTTTATTCATTAGTTGCAGACAGTATCTGACATTTATGGCAAAGAGTTGTTATCTGTAATGTTTACAAATTTGGGATTTTGGTTTTGTAAACATTTTTTTTTGAATCTGTGGTTGAATTTGCCCAATACGGCACCATGGTTCAACAAAAACATCACACTCTTCAGAAAGCCTTTCCAATTATTAATCATTGTTGGCAGTCTCCTGCACATAGGAATGTGGAATGTCCATCATTGCATCTGGGCTGCCAATGAAGATTAACATATTCTTAATGCTTTTTTTTTTTCAAACTAAAATATATTGTGACTTTGACTTCAAATGAAAAGATGACCTACTCCTTGGGAATTATGGCGGAGGGGCCTTTAATGTCTACTTAATAGGTAATGGTGCGTTTTGCCAATTCCCCGTGGAAATTTCCAGGAGACTGCGTGAAGTGAACAGGCGACTCGGTGCAAACTGTCCCAGTGGTGAACAACGTGACCATTTTGCTACCCAGGCCACCTTTTATTGACACATTCGTTTTTTTGTGTCAACACTATACAATTGGTGTCAATAGTGCAATTTTAAAAAAAATTGGTGTCAGAAAAAAACGGATACTTTGTGATAGGTCTACGAAAAGGACATTAAAGAAGTTTATTTTTTATTTGTTGGTAATGCGATGAATATCTAATGCTATATAACCTTTCTATATCTCCATTCAAAACGTTCATTTGAAGGTTCTGAGTGAAGCCCTGGAGGTTATTAGTTCAAGCTGTGAAAAATCAGCTTCAACAGCAAGTTACAACCAATTGAGTGTAGACCACCCCCATTCTAGGACAATAACGCAGTTACCTAAACGTGATACAGTATCACCTATTCGTTATATTTTGGCAATAAAACAAGAATTTTACCATATAAACTCGTTATAATTGAATTTCGATTTAAAGCTTTCCTGACTGCAGGGATTCATCTTCTTGGTTCTTTCGGTAAAGGCACGTATAATGAAATAATTAATTAATAAAAATAAAAGACGGCTGTTTGCCTAGTGGCCAAAACGTCGTGAGAATTATTTAATGTTTTATTTGTATTATTTTATTATTTCCTTCTACGTGACTTTACCGAAAGAACCAAGAAGATCGTTATAATTGTTCTATTTATCAAATTGTGTTTTACAAAACGAAGTTATGAAAGTACTAAATGGTTGACCAGATTCTAAAAGGGATAACAGTTGATGGACGAGACGAGTGATGGACCAGCAGCCAAAGGAGAGGGAACTCCAGAGAGACAAAGATCCCCCGTATAGTCGAAAACAGACTGTTTGGACTGAGTTGACCTGGGAGGGCCCAGGACCAGTTCAAATAATCATCACTGATGTTGGCCGTGAGCGGGAATCGAACTCAGGTCGCCGGGTTTGTAGTGCAGCATGCTAACTGCTACACTTCCACTTATCCCAGAGAGAACACACACCACAACGACAGAACTATGAGATTAGCTTATAAGTTTGAGCGAGATGGATTGGGACTTTAGACCATCCCAACAGTGGATAGATAATAGCTGATGGTGATTATGAATTCTGTATGGGAGAAGCAGTGGGAACAGTCGTGCATGAGATATGAACCTGGTGACCGAGGTGTTGATTATGTACACTCCGACATTTAACAATGGAATATCAAAGCTAAAAATTAAAACAAAAATGAAATGCATAGCATATGAAAGTAAACTCAAATATATATTTCGTGAATAACCTACATACAGATTCTCCACGGACGGTATCGATACAGATTTATTGTGGATGTAATTGTTATAAAGGCTACTATTTTGTATTTTGATTGCAACAGTGGTAATCGTGTTATGCCTTTCTGATAGCCGCCTGACTAGCATTGTCACCTCACCAGTATCTGTGTGTCTGATCACCTGATGCTAGTAGCTCTATGATTGGCCATACATGTGCTGTTACAGATACCCTTACAGAAGGCTGTGCGTTTAATAATTTCTGCAGCATTAATATTAGAGACTGCAGATGGAAATTATTGGGTAATTGTATTTTATGTCGGTGGCAGGCACAACTGCTTCTATTTATGTTCACGACGACGATTGTCCAAATATTATGGTGTAGGCAGTGGTAGAAAATGTGCCGATTATACCATGCTGGCATTTCTCAAAATACCAAACGTGAAATACGGGCACGCTTCAGGCCGTTTTTACCTCTAAAGCAACGCTGGTATGTTATGAGGAGAGAACAAATAGCAGTTCACATGGGTCTGCAGGATGAATAGGTTTCATTCCGGGACTTCTAAATTTCCGTTTTGACACCTGGGTGCAGGCATCACTCGTGCGCTGCTGCTGTACAATAAAATCAATCTCACTGATTTTAGCCAATCAAATACATGGGGTGTGTCATACTACTCATAGATCCAAGTATAGCTTGCCAATGCATGTATTGCCAATTAATGGATTGGAGGTGGCTGCCCGATCAACTTTGAGCTGGGTACCGGATCGACCGAGGTTTAATCGATATGATCAACCTCGATTGACGATCCACAAAGACCACACATGGGGCATATCTCTGATCAGGTGATTTCGTCAGGCGTCCGATTTCATCGCTCTCCAACAGCGCCATGGGTCACAAGGAACCGACAACGGAGTAGGGTGCGAGCACGCGAACAGCAGCCCACTCGGTGGCAATTTAACTCCCATGGCCATATTAGGGCACGGTGCT
>JAAXLI020002693.1:0-12462 GCA_014621495.2 Entosphenus tridentatus | reverse complement strand
CCTCCAGATGATCAACTCCCCAGGTGCTTTGGTGTCAGACCCAGAGGTTTACCTCCAGATACGCAACTCTACGGGTGCTTTGGTGTCAGACCCAGAGGGTTTACCTCCAGATACGCAATTTCCTGGGTGCTTTGGTACCAGACCCAGAGGGTTTACCTCCAGATACACAACTCCACGGGTGCTTTGGTGTCAAACCCAGAGGGTTTACCTCCAGATACGCAACTCCATCGGTGCTTTGGTGTTAGACCCAGAGGGTTTACCTCTATAACCACGAGCAATGAGGAGACAGCCCCTCGTGAGCCACAGTGGCGGCCTCCACAGCTGCACTTGCCCCAACAGTCTGTCACAGGCTACACGGGGGATCGTTGTCTTTGTTCGTACGCGTGTGTACGTGGGAGTGTGTCATTGCGTGTATTTGTCATTGTGTGTGTGTCATTGTGTGTGTCATTGTGCGTGTTATTGTGTGTGTGTGTCATTGTGGGTGTGTCATTGTGGGTGTGTCATTGTGGGTGTGTCATAGTGTGTGTCGTGTGTGTGTGTCTTGTGGGTGTGTCATTGTGGGTGGGTGTCAGTGTGTGTGTGTCAGTGTGGGTGTGTGTCAGTGTGGGTGTGTGTGTGTCATTGTGGGTGTGTCTTTGTATGTGTGTCATTGTCGACGCTCACAACAACGAGCGGAGCGCCGGGTGACTAAAGCACAGCAAGTTGGCACAGTAGGGGACACAGGTGGTGCATCAGCCAGTCATCTCGGTCATCTCAGTCAGTCGACCCGTGGCACCTGCTGGGTCTGCCCCGTGACCTCCTGCCAGCGGGCGTTCGACACTTCACGTGGCCTCAAGGTGCACATGGCCTGGCACACGCGTCGTGGTGATGTCACCGCCACTTAGTGGCGAATGGCGGTTGTTGTTGTCATTGTGGCAGTGTGTGTGTGTCATTGTGTGTGCGTGTGTGTCATTGTGTCAACTGACAATGATGGACAGACAATCTTGCGTGCGAGATGTTGCCACTCGACAATGAGGCACTCCAGTTGCCAGACAGCGAGAGAGCTTCAAGGGGCGGTGGCCCTGGCTCAGACAACGCCATTGGCAGGAACAAAGCAGGGCAGCCACCACCACCACCGCCACAACAACAACAACCATATCAACAGAGCTGCCACGCGGCACGACATTGTCCATCGAGCCCAATGCCAATGCATCACCACCACCACGTGGTTATTTTTTTTTGTTTTACGAAATTCTCAGGAAGCTTCATCATCGTCATCACCACTCTGCTGCGATACTCCTCACACAATCACCGGGCTCATCAAGCGACCCGCATGTGTGAATTAGAGCTGCCGTCAGCCGGCACACGGACGCGGTTGGGTTTCATCTGCTACGCCGGGTGTCGGACACCGCGCCGTCAAATCGTCCCTCGGAAATCTAGCCGGGCTCACGATTATAGCCTCCGGGCAGCTGGAATTGTAACAACCAAATCGCGGTTGTGACTTGTGTCAAGCGGCGGCAAAACGTCGTGCAGAAATGACCGCGCGGACCGTCACTCGGAAATCAAATCTGTCTCTGCGTTGCAAGGCCGTAGCCATGGAGTCAGCATTGGCGGGGACCACATTTTCAAATTTTCTAGGGGGTCCCCCCCCTCCCAGAAAAAATAAAATCTAAATTTGAAAACGAATTTCCTGCCATTTCCTGCCAAAAATATTTTTAAAAATTCACTAACACATGAGATGGACTTTTAATAGATTTTTTTTACAATAATGTCTAATAGTGTTTTGTATTACATTTCTCTTATTTTTTTTACCTTTTCTTGCTTCATTGTATGTAATGGCAGAGTTTAGGGATTAATAAAGTACAACCATAACCACAATCGTATAAACAGAAATCTATGCATTGTTATATGAAGACATGTCCAGATATTGTGGCCAAGGTTTAGCAAATTGTTTTTTTATTTCCTATATTATCCTCTCTTCTTCAATAATCTTTTTCCCCTCCTCGGCTCTGCAGTTA
Source organism: Entosphenus tridentatus (assembly GCA_014621495.2). NCBI lineage: Eukaryota > Metazoa > Chordata > Hyperoartia > Petromyzontiformes > Petromyzontidae > Entosphenus > Entosphenus tridentatus. The sequence goes on along the minus strand of JAAXLI020002693.1, from coordinate 10,465 downwards.
TTTCTGCCCCTTTCCTCTGCTCTCCTCCCCTATCCTCTCATCTCCTCTCTCCAGGCAATGACAAGTGTTTTGACTTTCCATTCTTCAAGCATAGGATCCAAAGGCCTTTTTGCGCTTATCGTTGACACCGATAGAAGACTGGCATATTCCTTCAAGATTCAGTTTCTCCTAGTGCACGTGACACATGGCCACATGATTCAGCCTTGTTTGATTAATTGAATATCTAAGCCATGTCTTAAGCCTCCTCAGGGCACTAAATCTCCTCTCAGCCTCTACAAAGGAGGCAGGGACGACCAGCAGAAGCCTGACTAACGCTTCCACCTGACTGAAGAGACCTCTCACCTCTGGCACCATTTCCCTAATAATGCTAGCAACATCTGAGCTCGTTTGATGTGTGTAATTAGCCCCAAACATGGCCAGCTGCATTTGCAGAAATCTTGAATTTAATTCAGGAAACTCGTCTCCCACCTTGTCCGTGTCTCCGCGTAGCAGCACATTCTCAAGCTGCTGCAGCTTGTGGAACCCAGCTTCATCAAACCTCTCTATGAATTGAGTATTCACTGTGTCCAAGGCGTTGTAGAATTAGAAAGACTGGGCATCCGGATGGATACGGGCTGCAGCCTGACCGGTGTAACGCTTTGTAGGTTTGTGGATATGCAACATCTGAATAGGTTGTAGGTCCAACTTTGTTGCCATAGCTGTTGCTCTTGCGAACAAGACGTAAAAGTGCCCCTCCGTTCGCTTGTACTGCATGCTTACTTTGACATAGTCCGTAGCCTCCAACACGCCTGAAACATATTCTTAGGTTTTTTCGGTAAAGTCACGTAGGTAAAAATTTTTAATTAATAAAAGTAAAATAAATAAATAAAAATAACAAAATCACGACGTTTCGGAGGCAACACAAGCTTCCGTCTTCAGGTGGAACCGTCACAGCACGAAACGTCTCGATTTTTATTTTATTTTTTATTTTACTTTTATTAATTTTATTTTTTACCTACGTGACTTTACCGAAAAAACCTAAGAATATGAATCCTTGCAGTCACGAAAGCTTCAAATCTAGAACGCCTGAAACAGTCTGTTTCCTAAGCTGCAGGGAGGTGTTCAGGCACTCCAAATCCCCTATCAGGTCTTCAGCCATTACAAAGCCGAGCACAGTGTTCCCTTTTAGAAATGTTCCATGAAAACCATTGGCCTTAGTTGAAGTGTCAGATGAGTTGCATGATGCAATTTCTTCAAGGGCTGTCAGCACTGACTCATACTGGCTGAGAACTGCTTTTGCAATTTCCTGGAAAATCACCTTGAACTTGCCCAATTGATTAAAAAAGCCCCCCAAATGCATGCACCAGACCCATTGATTATCTTACGAGTGGAGAGGCTGCACAGGCAGCGTGAGTAACTAAGTTCAGGCAGTGTGGACCACAGTGATAATACATTGCCAGCGGTTCTTTCCTTCAAATGGCTTGCACCCCCTGCAATCGTCCAGATATATTTGCAGCACCATCATCGGTTTATCCTCGAAGTTGGGACAGAGAAAGGCTTAGACGCATCATCACATCACATGCCATCTTGGCTATATTTTGCCCTGTCGTTGATGACACTTCGTAGAGTCCCAGGAATTCTTCCTTTGGTTTTAGATCTGCATCTACAAAGCGCAAACATATTGACTTCTGCTCAACTCCTGATATATCTCCTGGGTGCCATCAATGATTAGTGCGAACTGGACCACTGGCATTGATGTTATATCCGACAATTTATTTGACGATTGTATTGCCCACCAGCTTAAAAATTTCGTTTTGCATTTGGGGACTGGTGAAATCAGTGACCTTTCAGCCAGGTGATCAGCTTGGAATAGCCCTCTGCCTTGTACTTTAGAAGCTGACTGAAATTCCCACTCTCCTTATCAACGCCTCGAAAAGCCAGACCATGCCGTGCCAAGTACTTCGCACCCCCAACAATCTTCATAAGATTTCTCCTCGCTTGTTGCTGCTGTTTTTCAAGCTCACGTGAAAGTTGCACATTAACAGGTTTTGGCTCCTGAATCCGAGTCATCACAGCTAATTTGTGACACTGGCTGCCTTTATGCGCTCAACATTTCTCCGGTGCCTTCTTCCAATTTTGAAGGCCAGTCTTGACAAAAGCTGAATCTGCTTTTGACGCAGGCTTAGACTTTTGTTGCAAAGTATTTAGCACAATAGAAACGGAGGATCCCCTTTAAGGAGGCGCTGTAATAGAGCCAAGTATAATCTTTAAACCATTTCTCCTGAAAGTAGAGTGTCCTATTTGATAGGGTTTGACTAGGTCTGAAATTACCATTTGGCTGATTTTGGTGAGGTGCAAGCCCCTCCCCTCGCTGTCCTTCATCTTCACTTGCCTGTCTGCTCTCTCTGTCATTGTCTCAAACTCACTCTCCCTGCTTGATTGTATTATCTGAAACACACATGAGAAGCCATACTTAGAGGAATATCTCAGCTAACAATTAACATTAGGATTAGACTGTTGTGATGTCATTATTTGGTCTTAACCATCGATATTTTCTCATTTTCTCACTCACCTCCATGTCACCTGCTCTCCCTGCTCTGTCGGCATCCTCATGCGAGAAAACAGATGCTGGAGGGTGACACTGACGGCTGCTCGGTGCTTCCAGTGTTCAGAGGCCTGCTTAAGGCGCGGCTCCGGCTGGAGCACGCGTACCACACACACGTTGGTGATGTGCACGTCTTCTTCGAACGCTGGGGAGCAGGAAAGGCCCTCTGCACCAGCGTGGACGGCACCCTCATGTTCACCTTCTGAAGCGCTCGCTCGTCACCGTGGCGTGCGCGATGACACCACAACCACGTGACTTTTCCTTTGTAATGTGCGCGGTGCTTTCAGCACCACAGCACGTGGATTTGTAACGTTTGTTTTCTTTTGTTTGCTGGTGACTTTGTGTATTTCATATTGAAATCGCCTCCAGTGCTTTTGCTGCTGGCGGCAATAAAAGTTGTTTAAAAGTCAAAGTCTCCCTCTCTCTCTTTACTCGGAATGCATCAGTGAACATGAAAGAAATATGATCAGTAAAGAAGTGGTGTTTCTTGCCATGATGTTCAGGAATGGATTAATAACCATTTCTGATCTGAATGGCAACTATTATTATATCGAGAAACATTGATTCATCTCTTGTGCTACTGTAAACTTCTATCATCTGACTGCTACTCATTTTCTCACTGCTCTCAACTTATTTTATTTGCTGAGGCTGCCCAAAAAACTGACGAATGTCACCGCCACTCAACATCTTGCTCACGATGAGACTCACTGTGAATGAAAGCTGACTGTAATAAAACTGTTTGCAGTTTAATCAAAGAAACACTAACAATGCTATACGACTTTACTCAGACTTCACGCGGGCTTTATGACAAATATAACGTAATTAAGGCTTTAACGTTAGTTGAATACGCCCGTGAGAGCGCCATTTGTTGGTCGCTGGGTGAATGTGTGGCTAATTAACTTTCCAAGTAACTTACTTAGCTATGATAGCTCACGTTAGTGATGGTTGATTGATTAGCAATCGCAAATCAGCCCGTTTTCACCGAAAAAGTTTGTTTCAACTCGACAGTGATATAGCCTACGTTAGACTCATATAACATTATAGTTTTCCACTTTATAATAAATTTGAAAGTAATGAAATGGAGAGACAGGGCAGTGTTTGACTTCGATTGTACCGACCCACAGCAGTCGAGCAACGGCTTCTGCTGGGGTACGGCAACACCACTTGGACAAACCACACGCAGAAGTGCAGTAACACCGCAACACTAGAACCGGTAGTCATAATAATGGCAATTTGTTAAGCTTAGTTATGCTTATGATGACATTTGCTAATGATTATTTCGAACGGCGGTGAGTGGTTGCCTATCGTAGCATAGCAATCATTTTAAAATTATATTTTTATATCAATATATGGGGGGGGGGGGGGACCAATGCATAAATTACCAGAGTATTGTTTTTGTTTGCATTTGACTGCAAGTATTGCGGTTAATGTAGACATGATTCCTTGCAAAAGGTGTCAATTTTGTTGCCAGAAAAAAGGGGAAAAACCCTATTGGTATATTTTGGTACTGGCAAAGGAGGTCCCATGATGTAGCTGCTTACCCCGAGCCCTTATTACTCTGGTAGTGCGTTGTCTTGAACTGTGCGCCTTTTGGCGTCATCTGGTCGAACACCATATGAGACGAGGCTCCAAAGAAAGCTGTCTCTGGTGTGGACCAATCAGTTTCAAAGACAATGCATAAATTACCAGAGTATTGTGTTTTTTTTGCATTTGACTGCAAGTATTGCGGTTAATGTAGACATGATTCCTTGCAAAAGGTGTCAGTTTTGTTGCCAGAAAAAAGGGGAAAACCCCTATTGGTATGGGGGGGGGGACATTTGAGCATATTTGCTGCATTGAGCAATCGGTTGCAGGGACGTCCACATCGAAGCGACTCGAGTTGCAGGCAACCAGGTTGCAAGCAACCTAACCGCTCAGGGCTTTGCATTGGAGCACGGCTCCCTCACCCTGCAGAGCCCTTGACACATCTCCCGGCGCTGCGAGCTGAAGACGCCGTGGACTTATCAAGTGTGAAATTATTGCATCGAGGCCGGCATTCATCGGCCTCTCTATGATTTGTCACGAGCATTATCATCAGCATCAATCAACCACGGTCGATCCACTTCTTGTCGAAGGCACTCCCTTCCCTCCCACCCACGCATCCACCCGAGCCATCGCCAAACATCTCTCACGGTCAATGTCCACCGTGCGTCCACCGTGCGTCAACCTACATCCCCTACGCTGCGATGTGGCGCCCGCTCACAAGCGAAGGGGCCCCTTGTGTGAAAAGAAACCTCAAGCAGCCGCTAATGAGATGGCCATTAAGGCGAGCGCGCGTCCAATTACACGCACAATGTAACCGCTCTCACCCAAATGAAGCACAAGCCGGTACGAGAGAGGCGCTCGTGATCACAGCGCGTGATGCATTTTGTATTTATTTTTATTGTTAAGATGCTTATCAAAGACTTCCCTCCCCCCTCCACCCCCGAAAGTATAATTGTGTACCTGGTAATAGATGCCCACACGCAGATACACGCACGCACGCGTTTTAAAAAGCAATGCTGCGTTGTGCATAGCAACGTCACAATTGCACCGCTACCAGACTTAAAAGAAAAATACATCCCCCAACAACAAAAAAAAACTTTTTTTTTTTTTTAAACCTACGGTGTCGTGTCGAGGCAGAGCCACGTGGCGTTCCATCGACTATCGGTACACCGGTTGTACCATGAGCCACAGAGTACGCGTACTCAGCGTCGGGGGGGTGTGACACCTGAAGCCGTACACGGCGCACGGATGAAGACAATCACGGGCCACCACAAACCTAGACCCCATCTTCCAACCCCCCTCCCCCCCCCGAAAAAAAACAAATTCCTCCCAACGTTGTCTTAACGTTTGGCGAAATCGAGTGTCCCACCCAGTCCACAACGACGCCTCCCAGTCCCATGTGACTTCAATGCGAATTTTTGGCCCTTTCCTGCTGTCGCGTAACCGCGACACGTGATACATAAGTTCAATTTTCTTTGTAAATGTTTTATTGCCGTATCCTTGATAAATATTGCAACGTTAGTATTTTATTTAAGGCCCGGGTTTGCGAGAGCTTCGAAGGCTCTTGTCAGATCCTGGAGTCCAATTCTCTCTCGAGGTGTAAAGTCACTGCAAAGCCATCCGGCGGCGGCGGTGGTGATGTTGCTGCTGGCCCGACATGGGCAGTGGGTGCACACGCCACAACATCAAACCCAACAACAACGCACACGGTCGCTCCACCTCTCCAGCCTCTCTGCGTGCTGCCAAGGGCCGTTGCCCAAAACGTCGAGAACACTCTACGCGCTCTTTCAAGGCCACACACGTGCGGAGGTGATATTGACGAAGGCGCGAAAAGAGGTGTTTCGTCCGTCGAGCGTTGCTAACTCCGCGAGGCATCTGACCACCTCTCACGCACGGTGGAGATGGGTTGGGTTGGCTCCCTTGGTGGGCAACGGCATCACGATCTCCGAAGCATCCCTCAAGCCCGCACCGTATCGACGATACAAAACTCGGGTGGCTACCGACGCAATTAAAAAAACTTTCCAATTAAAATCTGGCCAGCATGAGACGCAAGTCCGCGTCGGTCTCACTGGAGGCCCCCGATCTGAAACGTTTCAGATCCCTCAATGCGCACGTTGTTGGGACGAGTGCTGTTAGCGAGCACCTATGAAGCCACACACACACACCACCACCATGCGCACACGCGCGCGCGCCGCGTGCGTACCCATCCATTAGCACTGTTGGCTACGTATGGTGCGGAAGAAGTTCATCCTACATACATACTCGGATAAGACGAACCTGCACACGCACTTCGACGGAACGAGTTAAATTGCGCATTCTCACCGAGTGAGTAGTGGTGCCAGTGGCGGTGAGATAACAAGCGTGATGGAGAGGTGGGAATAACGTTCTAAAATACCCGAGCTACACCGCCACCACTCCTCTGGCGCTCCGCTAACAGAAGCCCACAGGCACCGATCGCCTCCGCTCGATTTTCACCGATATTCTATTAAAATTAATAATTAAAACGGCACCGCAAATCCTCGGCAAGGATTTGCGGCTACTGGGTCGCTCCGATAGCCGAGGCATCAAGCTGGCGATACGCTCCCGATTTTCGGGAACATTTCGGATGATTCCTGGAAATCAGGACTCAATACGAAATTTCTGACGTTTCGGATTTCTATCCAAAGGGGAAGTGACGTCACTGAGAATGACGTCATGCCCGCCATGCTTCAACCGAAAATGGCGTCGCGTGGAATCAGATGACGTCACTTTAGTGAGCACCAAACTGAAAATAACGAACAAGAACAGATGTTGTTAAATCGGAAACTCATTGCTAACACACGTATACACACCCAGGCCTAATGAGCGTTGGGGGGTGATACAAATCTACCAAAGGCCCCCCCATAAAATAATAATGACAAGCAGAGCTAATTGACACCATCACTTACAAGCAGGCTATGTAACACGATTAGCAACGTGGTGATAAACAAACAATGCACACCACAACAATCTAACAGATTCCTACAACACATACCAACGTCATTTAGTATCATTATTACCCTTGCTTACCCAGGAAAGCCTCACCGAGTCTCAACTCTTTTTTACGAGGGTCCTGCCAAGGTTGTCGCAGTAGGGGGCGGCCGGGGCGGGGGGCGGGGGGGGTGATGATCGCTGCTGCTGCTGCGTGATTGTGATCCCGACTGAGGGGTCTGCGGTGAGATTTCTCAGCACCTGGGATGTTTGGGAGACGACCCGCACCCGCCACGTCGCGAGGACGGAGCATCAGCTTCCTCGCTCGCATGTGACCGCGCCAGTCTCACCACGGCACCGTCACGGCACCGTCACGGCACCGTCACTCTCACTGCACCATCCAGGAGGCCTGCCACAACGCGGGGCTCGCTGGTTCGCGCAACGAGCACTTCTCCAGCTATGCAGCGGTCGATGATGATGCTGACGACGACGACGTTTTGGGCCAAAACCTTCGAGTGGATCGACGACCGAAGGTCGCGTCTGTCTCTACTGCGAGCGGCCGATTGCGCAGACGTCAACGCAGTGAGACATTCAGTTGCACGCGATTGATCGTTTAGGCGTGGGTGCACCCCGCGCAGTCCTTCTTCCCCTTATCTCGGCGGCGCTGCGAGTGATTTTCGTTACGGATGCGGGTGCTCTCGGTGTGTGGTTAAGGCTTCAGCCTCGCTGGGGACAAGTGCTTTGCCCCCCTCCAGTCTGTGGGTGTAAATTGTCCTGGATACGTCACACTGAGAAAACAAACGCACGAGACCCTATGAAGCCATTACCCGGTCGCCTAATCGTCGCCGGCTTAACAAAACGTCACGTCAAACGGTCCTCTTAAAAAAACGCACAATAACACTGCGAGAGTCTTTAACGCGCAGCGCTACCATCTCATCGCGCCGCGTACGTTATTCTAGTGTCAAGGTCTCTCCTGACGCTTTGCCGCTTGCTCAGAAGCACGATGGCAATTTGCGAAAATAGCCCCCCAGATTATTCCACTTTTACGGAGCGCAGCAATCCCGGTGTTGAATCCCATCACAAACGAACGATCGGCGCGACACTGAGCAGTGCCAAGGGTCAGAGTCACCGGTCGCGGACATTCTCCATGATTTGCCACGTTTCGGAATTGTGATTAAATCCAAAAATCGATTTGAGAAAAAAAAAACATTGTGGCGGATGTAGTGGTTCACTCGTCGTTGACAGAATCGTGAATATTAAAATGAAGACATCGGTTATAAGGCGCGTGGTTCTAACGAGCGCTGTGAATCCGGCCCCAGAACCAAACAGAACCGGGTTTCAATCGCTCCCGACATCGAGCAGCTTAATCGTCGCCTTCGACGGCTTTGTCCGCCCCTGGGCAAGTAGTTGAACAGCAGGCACGTGGTGCGTGGGCTACTGTGCACGTGGTCACGTCCCTGACGGTTACGTGAAGAACGAGCTCATCGGCAATGGTTACATTTAGAGGTTTTGTTTGGGTTCGATCGCGTAAATATAAACATGTGTCGTTAAACCTCGTCACCGCCCCGACACGGCCGATTAGCAAGGGATTTGTCGCGTAAACAAAACATGGCCAATTCGTTACTAGTTCAGCACAGACCGGTTGAGCGTCGCAGAGTTAACCCACGATGACATTTACAATTCCAGCACCGTGACGTGTCGCCAGTAATTGCAACAACTGCCATCGCCGGGCGGACAGCCACAGAGATGTGGAGAAATCCTCCTCCCTGTTTCGGCCTTACATTTCTTTTTGACATTCGCTTTGCGCCCGAGGGTGAAACCACGCTGTCACCCACCCTTGTCCCCCAAAATTGACATTTCATGTAGAATTTGTGACGCGCGCACGCAGGTTTCGTTTTACCGCCTTGGAGAGAATTATTCACAGGCATAGGAAACTACAGACGCGCCTGGCGGAGGAAGCCAGGATGGGTGGCAAACGATTGCCCGAGTTCTGTTGTCCTATATTGGGGTGTTTGGCCAACTGCTGAATGTCATCATCGTTGTTGTCGTCGTCGTCGTCATCATCATCATCCTCGGCCTTGGTCAATCCACTGCTGGATGAAGGCTTCCCCACAAGCCTTCATCCACCGCCCCTGCCGCTTCCCCACCCTAACGATAACCGATGCAAACTAAGAAAATCAATAAAATCCACGTAACAATCATAAATACATGCAACGCGATGATTACATTCGTGAAGGTAAAACGAGGCGATAAATACGCGCAGAGCGCCGGCGTGGCACCACACGCGACATGGGCGACGCGGGACCAGAGGCGGCCTCCGATGGCCCCCCAAGCCGTGCTGGGGGGGGGTCCCAGGCTGACTGCGCAGATCCCGCGAACGTCGCGCTCACGCCAGCGAACCAAACACGCGTGCGCGTGCACGCACACGTACAGAGACACACGGACGTGCACACACACAGACGAACGCACACACGCACGCACGCAGACACGCACACACGCACGGACACGTACAAACACATAGATGCACGCACACACACGTACAAAGACGCAGACGCACGCACACACACAGACGTACACACATACAGACACACACACACACACAGACGTACACACATACAGACACACACACACACAGACGTACGCAGATGTACACACACAGACATACACAGACATACACGCAGACGTACACACAGACAGACGTACACACACACACAGACGTACGCAGATGTACACACACGGACGTACACACACACACGCAGACGTACACACAGACAGACGCACACGCACCAGCAAACCAAGCCACACACACGCACGACCTCATAACCGCCGTCTTCCACAGAACCTCCCGCACAGTCCGCTGGGGCTGAGCGCGCGCCGAGGCTAAATCACCCCAGACCCTTTGTGTCGCTTTCTCTTCGCGCGTTCACGTAGAGCACCTTTGAGGAGATGGGGGACCATGATGGGAGATCATCACGGGAACATCAAAACGCCACCGCGCTCGGGACTGGAATTCCTCAACCCGAAGCGGACGGGGCGGTACGGGAGAGCGGCCTGCAACGATCACGTCGTGTCTCTCTTCGCTGCGTTTTCCCACGATGCCCACGTTGCCGTAGCGACATCGCCGACGCTGCGCAATGGCAAAGAGAGACGCGACGCGCGTGCGTCGTGGCGCGTCCGGACGGGGTTTATTTGGGGCCCGAGGAGATTCCTCGAGGACTCGATATTTTAATTAAAGCCGCTCCGGTTCGAACCGAATTGCGTTTATCTTCTTGGTTCTTTCGGTAAAGTCACGTAGAAAGAAATTAATAAAATAATAAAAGAAATTAATAAAATAATACAAATAAAACATAATAAAATAATTCTCACGACGTTTCGGCCACAACGCAAGTAGCCGTCTTCAGGTGAAGA